>JAODAL010006276.1:0-134949 GCA_025379985.1 Phyllomedusa bahiana | reverse complement strand
TTAGTTATAGGAGACGTGATGGAAGAAGGAGGATTGGACTACAGACCATTTCAGGGATCGGGAGTAGTAGAGAAGTGACATGTGGGCCGGAGATGTAGAGTTGGGGTATCGTCAGCTTACAGGTGTAATGAAATCCTGTGTGAGGCTATGAGCTGACCGAAGGACAAGGGTGTTAGATAGAGAAGAGTAGTGGGCCAGGACTGATCCTTGGGGGACACCGACCGAGAGAAGCCAGGGGGAGGAGGTGGAGCGAGAATGGGAGACGCTGAAAGTATAGGCCGTATCAGGAGGTACGGGAGATCCAGTCGAGAGGCCAATCCGTGATGCCGGAGGGAGGAAAGGATTTTGCAGGTAGGAGGGAATGGTCGCGTGTCAAAGCAGAGGGACAGGTCTAAGAGGAGGAGCACAGACTAGTGGCATGAGGCTATAGCGTTACTAGGTCATATAGTGACTTTGGTTAGGGCCGGGTTCGGTAGAGTGATGGGGTCGGGAAACCAGGATTGTAGTGGGTAAGAGAGAGTTGGAGGAGAGGTGGGAGGACAGTTTGAAGATAGACGTGCTGCTCGAGGAAGTTCTGGAAGCAATAAGGGTAGCAGTGAGATGGGGCGATAGTTGACAGAGAAGAGGGGTCAAAGGGTTGTTTTATTTAAGGATTGGAGTGATAGTTGCATGTTTAAAGGCGGAAGGGAAGATGCCAGAAGGTTAGTGATAGGTTGAGAGATGGTGTGCGGGCTGGGATGTAGAAGCACTGAGGTCTGGGATGAGGTGGATGGCAGTTGGGTCAAGACAACAGGTAGTGAGGTTTGGATTTGGACAGTAGGAGGAGGCTTGTAATGAGTGACCGTGGGGAAGAGAGTTAAGGAGGAGAGCAGCGTTGGCAAGGTAGTAGAGGTGGCTGTTCGGGGACTGGGGGCTGAAAAAGCTTTCTTGATGTGGTTGATATTCTGAAGGAAAGTGAATGGCAAAGTCGTCTGCTGAGGGGATGGGGGAGGAGGTGGTAGGTGGACAGGAGAGAGAGTTGAAGGTTTTGAATAATTGTCTGGGGTTGTGGGACAGGGAGGATATGAGAGTGGTAAATAGTTCTGTTTGGCTGAGGCTGAGGTGGCGTGAGGGGCATGGGGTTGTTTTTAGTGGAGTGCGGATTAAATGTCTGCAGTCAGTGATGTTTGTATCACTTTCTAGTGTACAGTAATCACTAGTAGCTATCCACTAGTGTACGTTTCAGTATTCTAGTGTACAGTATCACTTCTCTAGTGCTGTACGTTGGAGTAATTCTTGTCTCTGATATATTCTGTATATATGGGACATTGCACTTCTCTAGTCCTGTAGGCTCGGTACAATTCTCAGTATTGCTCTTCTTCTGGATATATGAACTTGCCACAGCACAAATACCCTAGTTCTACGCTGGATGTAATTCTCTCTCCGTATATTTCTCTATACTATGATATATTGGACACTAATGGTAGCACTATCACTAGTCCTGTTTACAACTTGTTGTCCTATCAGTTTTCTGTGCACCGGGATCAGCTGTTGTCAGAGATCACCAGTGTTCTATTCAAAATGAGAGTTGAGCTGTATTCACCTATGCTACCATATGTAACTTTCTGTCTGATCAATATTCTGCATATATGAACAGGACTCGTATAGTAGTGTACAGTCTACATGAATACAGGAATAAAAGATGGACAGGAGATTATACCAGCATACAGGATATGGAAGTGATACTGTGCAGTGTCTATTATACCAAACTATGAACAAAATATGTGGATGAAAACCAAGCTGTTCAGGACTAGAGAAAGTGATTACTGTAGATGTTCATGTATGCATACTATGAAAAGATACTGAGGATTATATCCAGATTACAGGACTAGAGAAGTGTATCTCACAAAAGTGAGTCAACCCTCAATTTTTGCAAACAGTGTAAAATTTGTTGTGTTCCTCAAAATAATACAGTTAATGGTCTAATCCGTGACAACCAAAAGTGGAGTACCACCCCTATGTGGAAAAATGAACAAATGTGCCCAAGTTGTCATATTGACCACCTTTATTTTACAGCACTTAACTATCTGGGAATGAGAGCTCACTTAGCACTTCAGTAGATTGCATGCACTGTATATACAATAATATAAGCAATGAATGACAATACACCAGCATACAGGGCTAGAGAAGTCTAGCGGTACTGTGCTGTGCCCATATATACACAATAAGAACAGTACTAAGGATTATAACCAGCATACAGGACTAGAAAAGTAGTACTGTGCAGGGGTCCCCCATATGTACGAATAAGAACAGATACTGGTATTTACCTAGCATAATGGACTAGAGAAGTGATACTGTGCAGTTTTCCCATGTATACAGGACTTAGAACAAAATACTGAGGATTATATCCAGCATACAGAACTAGAAAAGTGGTGCTGTGCAATGTCCATACATAGAGAGAAAGGTCCAATACTGAGAATTACCCACATCATACAGGACTAGAAAGTGATACTGATACAATGTCCATGCATACAAAAACTATGAACTGATTACTGAGGATTATATACCCTGCTTATAGGACTAGAGAAATATTTCTGTGCAGTTTCCATAAAATACAGAAAAAAAACTGCTATTGAATGTTATACCCAGCATACAGAACTACAGAAGTGGTGCTTTACAGGGTCCCTATATACAGAAATAAGAACAAGATACTGAAAAGTATGACCAGCATAAAGGGACTAGAGAAAAGTGATACTATGCAATGTCCATATAAATAGACTATGAACAGATAGTGAGATTATACCACAGCATACAGGACTGAGAAAAGTGATACTGTGCACAATCCATCTAAACAGAATAAGTACAGTTAGTAATAATTATACCAGCATAAAGGACTAGAGAAGTGGTACTGTGCAGTTGGCTATATACTGTATATGACTTTATGAACAGATAGTGAGGTATTATACGCAGCATATAGGACTAGCGAAGTGGTACTGTGCAATGTCCATATACATGGACTATGAACCCCATAGATGAGAATTTACCAGCATACAGGACTACTGTAAATTGTCCATATTATACAATACTATGAACAGATATTGAGTATTATACCTGGCATACAGGATAGAGTAGTGGTACTGTACGTGTCCATCATGCAGATAAGATCAGATAGGGAGGAAATTGTACCCTGTATACAGGGACTAGAGAAGCCGGTGCTGTGCAGTCCTCATTTACATAGATATGAGGAGACTACTGAAAAAAAATACAAGCCATACATGACTAGAGAAGTGGTACTGTGCAGTGTCCATCTATGCAGAATAAGAACAGGTAGTGAGACTTATACCTAGCAACCGGGACTAGAGAAAGGGGTACTGGGCAGTGTCCATGTATAAGGAATAAGGACAGTTGCTGAGAATTATACAGTGTTTACATACAGAGAAAAAGTGCCAAAACTAAGACCTACCCCTAGCAGACAGGACTAGATAAGTGGTGCTGTGCAGTCTCCATATACATAGACTATGAACAGATACTGAGAATAATACCTAGCATACAGGACCAGAGAAGTGGTACTGTGGCACTATGTCCATATATACAGAATAGGAACATAGACTGAGAATTACCCCCAGCATATATAAAACTAGAGAAATAGAATTGTGCAGTGCCCACATTTGCAAAACAAGAGCAGACAATGCATACAAAAGCTACTCACATCAGTGCTGCCTGAGATACTCAAGTCGCCTCATGAGCCCTGGCAACAGACCATGCTACAAATAACCTAGAGATAAAATCTGGCAGGTCAATTGAACTTAAAATCCACAACAGGACAGATATACAACAGGTCAATATCAATGTAGAAGGTAAAAATCATTAGCAAATTTATGTGATTCCGTCGATAGAAACAGAGCAATATCCACATGTTATACATCCAGATTCAAATCCATATGCACCTACCATTAGCATTCCAATTTACCTCAAAGGTGTTCAGCTGGGTTCAAGTAAACTCTCTTGTTAAACCAGTCACCAAAAAAGGCAAAACAGTTTTCAATTGATCATAACATTTATACAAGAAAGTTTCATGCCAAAAGGAAAAAGGGTCTTACGGAAATACTTACTTAAAATTAAAAGCACAGAAATGTATGTTGTGACCAGTGTCACTGTTTCTGCAGACAGGCCATAGCAGAATGCTTTCAAAAGTGTCCTCACGTGTCCTGAGTTTTTGAGAATCAAGTCACCTGACCAGAATGTTGCTAATGCATCTGTATTATTGCAGTGAGGTGATCCCTTGTCAGTCAGGATCAGGTTTAATGAAGAGGAGTACTCAGGAATAGCACATTTACTATTCCATTGCTGCCGCTATGTGCCCTACCTCCCGTTCCTCCTCTTCCCTATTGACAGTCTTCAGCTCCAGAAGGCTTGACTTGAACAGGTTGGTCTCCCACACCCTCTATTAAATCCAAGTTTCCACCAGTGCTATTAGTGCTCCCTTACAGCCCTTCATCAGTAGAAAAGGCACCCCACATCACCACACATTGCACCACCTACTTAGAAAGAGGGTGCACTATGAAAAGAAGGAAGGACTGCATATATGAAGGGGAAGAGGCTGAGCAACTTTCTACAGTCAGAGTATAAAACAAAGGCTTATGGGAAAGAGCTGAAGAGCTTGTCAGCGCATCGCATGTGACTCCAGAAGAGTCTTGCAATGTGAAAAGGATTTAAGCCATGCCAGATAAGTTCCTCTACAGACAGCTGTTTTGGGTTATTCACCCCTCTTCAGTAGAGGGGTGGGAGAGAGACAAATGTGGCTTAGAAGGGAGAAATATCTCTGCTTGAGGATTAAGCACCAAGTCCGGTGGTGTGATTTTTTCGCTTTTCACACCTCATGGCCTTTTTTGCATAAAACAAAGGCTTATGGGAAATAGCTGAAAAGCTCACTAGCGCCATCTATTGAATGTAGTAAACCTCAATTAACATGTAACTCAGAAGAGTCTTCAATTGTGAATTTCCCCCTTCTAAGCCACACTTGCCTCTCATCCAGCCAGCCAAAAATTCTACTTCACACTGAAGAGGGGCAAATACCTGAGATAACTGTCTGTATATGAACTTATCTGGGGTGGCTTATATCCTTTTCACATTGCAAGACTCTTCTGAGTTACATGTGATATGCTGGCAAGCTCTTCAGCTCTTTCCCATAAGCCTTTGTTTTATACGCTGACTATAGAAAGTTGCACAGCGTCTTCACCTTCATATATGCAGTCCCTCCTTCTTTTCATAGTGCACCCTTTTCCTATGTAGGTGGTGCAACGTGGGTGATGTGAAATGGGTGCCTTTTCTACTGATGAAGGGCTGTAAGGGAGCACTAATAATACTGGTGGACACTTGGATTTATTAGTGGGTGTGGGAGATCAACCTGTTCAAGTCGAGCCTTCTCTCAAGTAGGAAGAAAAAAACAAAACAACCAGATGGAAATCTATGCAGTAACCTACCAAGATTACTAGTCTGTTATTAATATACAATGGTTGCGTTCTTCTCGGTAATGATGGTCTGTGTATTTCTAGAACTCCATTATTTGATCAAAGCCAAAAGTGTATAACTTTGGCCTTCACTGTGGAATATCCATTGAGGTTTGCTGCGTGGATCATCACAGAGAGCTGCATTATTCTACTGAGCTTGATGCAGTAAAAGATATATGCTGAACGGTATACATTTTTAAACATGGCACCCTATGTATGACAGAAGCTACTGTCTGGCATGCATCATTAGCATACTTCAGAGCTACTCATTTGGCACCACTGTTAATTACACATCAGTTATTTTGTCTCTTACTTGCCTCAGTTTGCGGTAATTTATCACATGGAAGAAAAATAAAACATACCAAATGACCGCACGCCCATATAAACTTTATTAGAGGCAAGGGACTACAAAAACGCAAGACTTAAAAACAGAATTTCAAAAAGTTTCTAAAGATCTTTTAAGTGCCCATATACTAGTAACACATATATGGAGGAATATATACAGTTTGGAGGAATATAGTAGATGTGCTATGGTGCCAAAAGGCCTGTGGGAACAAATTTTCCCTGCTTGGGAAATTACGGTGGTTAACTTCAAGGAGACTGGGGAAAAAGGTTCAGTGTTCTACAATTTTTATACAAATGTTGAATGAGCATGATCAGGCTCTTTTGTCAAATACCAAAACACAGATACATGATCCAGACACTGAATTATTGAAATTTGATGAATCACTGATATAACCGTTCATGGAATTATTACAGACTGAACATTGGGGGGACAATACGAAAAAAACTATCTCAAATTTTGGCGTTCCAATCGTGATTACAAGCAAGGTACACCCTATAAATGGCGGGGTAACCAGCGTAAAAAAACCTTGACCATCAGATGACACACATTTCTCATCCAACAATGATGATTTTTTATCATCAGGCAGCGAAGTAGAAAAAGAACAAGGCGAGGCTACCGTATATTGGTACAGAAAAGGTCCTCGCCCCAATACAATGGGCGTTCGCACTAGGAACCAATAAGAAGCATCTTCATTAACAACCAATGATCACTTACAAATTATCAATTTGACTTCCCACGAGTTGTCCTCAGATCAAAGGTCTGTGCTACAAAAGAGATTGACTTTCTCTGCAATATCTTATTTGGACAAATTTGGGTTTATTAAAGATAAAGAATATATTTTTGTAGGCAGCTTTCATTCAAGCTTCTCTTTGATCAATCCTCCTACTTGGATAATTTGCCTCCTGTGGATCGACAGGCTTTCAATGACATTCTTTCCCTATTGGAAGAGAATGAGGGTGACCCTAGAGATAAGAAGTCATCTCTTTGCAAGACTTCTAAAACTACTGTTCCATTGAAAATGTTCTCCAATGTCCGTCTGTTTTTTGAATTAGTAATGCAGAATATCAGAAATTTATCACAGGATAAATTCAGACAACAAAATATTAGCAATGTGGAAAATTTGGCACTTCGGAGTCTGACAGATAATCAGCTTTTTGTGATTAAGGAGGCACATAAAGGAGGGGGAATTTGTTTTTTTTTATTTTTTGTCACCTCATGTATATAGTGCGGTTACTAGGCATGCTAATCAAACTCTGTATTATTTGTCGTTTACATATGACCCCAACAGACATTTTTTGAACACATCACTAATTTTCTAAGTAAATATATTTCTAAAGGTGCTGTTGACATGGAACTATCACCAAATGTTGGTAACACCCCATCCAATCCATACAGGCCAAAAAAATCAAACCATAATAAATTAAGTTATGTGTAATAATGAGAAATGACACAGGGAAAAAATATTGAACACATTAAGAAAGAGAGGTGCAAAAAACCACGGGACGTCATGAGACCAGCTGAAAACTTTAAGTAATTTGAAAGCAATTCTGACACTTAGTAAAAAATAGTATTAGCTGCTTCAACTGATGGCCTATAAAAAGGTGTTTCATTACCAATGTGCCACAAAAGAAATATCTCATGATGGGTAAAAACCATGAGCTGTCTCAAAACATACTAATGGTATTGGTCACAGAGCAATTTCTAAACTACTAAACTATTGAGCACTTTTCGGGCCATAATCTGGAAGTGGAGAGAACGTAATTTCACCTGGGAAATAAGCAGTTAAATAGTTTTTCACAGAAAAAACAAATAAGTAATACACTCAACCTTCATGTCTGTATGGTGCGTCACTCAGTAAGACTTACTATGTTCAGTTTGATTTAACAACATTTAGACAAATTGAAATAGAAATACTGGAAAAATATAGTCTGGTCAGATAAGACCAAATTTGAATACTTTGGATGCCATTATATACACTATGGTCCTCATGTATGAAAAACGTTTAGGTCTAAAAATCACTTTTTGCCCATAGTAATCCTATGGACAACAAAGTGAGTTTTAGACCTAAAACAGTTTTCATACATGTGGCCCTATGTTTGGAGGCCAACAGACACTGCATATCATCCCAAACACACCAAACCTACAGTGAAGTTTGAAGGTGGGAACTTCATGGTGTGGGTCTTTTTTCAGCATATGGCACTGTCAAACTTCATATAATTGTAGGAGGTTAAATGGACAAATGTACCAAGACATTCTAGATAAAAATCTGCTTTTATCTACCAAGATGATGAGGATAAAATGAGGGAGGACATTTCAGCAAGACAATGATCCCAAACATAGAGCCCAGCAAACTTTCAGTTGGTTTCAGAGAAAGAAAATAAAGCTGCTAGAATGGCCTAGCTAATCACCTGATCTGAATCCAATAGAAAATCTATGGAAGGAACTAAAGCTCAGAATTCATAGAAGGAGCTCACAGAACCTTCAGGATTTCAAGAGTGTTTGTGTGAAAGATCCCACTTGAGCAATGCATGTGACTAGTTTCTCCATACAGGAGGTGTCTTATCACCAACAAAGGCTTTGGTACAAAATATTAAATACATTTCAGTAAGCATGATGCACATCAGAAACTGAGGCCCTGTACTTTTTTGAACAGCTCAAGAAGGGTGTGGATGCAATTATAGAGTGCAAAAATATAACCAGTTAAAGTGACTAAGTTTTTGGACAAGGATCATTTATTCAGGGATTTATTCTGATTACCAGATTGCAGTCAGTAAGGAATTTTTTTCTCTAAAATGAGGACAATTTTATTTTTTGTCTGTGTGGAGAGAATTTCATGTCAATAGTACATTTAGAAAAAGATTTACTTAAAAAATTTGTGACATGTTCAATACTTATTTCAACTGCTGTATATTTGCTAATATAGAATACAGTTTTGAATATTACATTTCCACTGGTATTATCAGAAGAACAATGGCAGTCTCATCAAGTAAAAAGCATTGCATATAGTACAGTCATGGCAGACTAGTAGCGTATGTTGCACAGACAAAATAGGTAAATAACTTTCATAGAGCTTGGAAGCAATAATTTGATGAGCGAGCGCCATGGCAACTTTCTCAAGCTTGAAGAAAGAGGGCGTTTGATCCCTTGAATGTTGCTTCTTGCGGCGTTCACCCGGACGGTTGTCCATGCTGCTCTTCATTAATTAATCGTTCCAAGCTTATGACAGGTATTTACCTATTTGTCGGTGCAACATACGCTACTGGTCTGCCATATTGACTTAATATATGCAATGCTTTTAACTGAAACGTTGTAAGAAAGCTATTGTTTTATAATAAAGAAAAAGTTATTACTTCAAGAAATACGGGTCCACGAATCATTGTAAAATGAAATGCTGAAATTTATGGGATCCAAAGGGAAGATTCCAATGTGGGACCTATGAGCGTTCTGTTGCTAAATATGTATATGCGGACACATATCGAATATTAAGTCTCATCAAGTAAAGCATCACTGGCTAATATAAGTATAATAAGTTGTATGTCTTTAAAAAAAATCTAGGCTCTTATACTGAACATCTCAGGTTTTTTCGCTCAGTATAAAGTGAAAAAAACTGCAAAATGAGCAATAATTTAGAAACAATTAAAATCTTAATCCTGCCAGAGACAGAGCCTGATGCTTGTACGTTTTAAACTGACAGGCATAATACACAGCACTACATAATTAGTACAGTGTATTACATGAGCAATCAAATAATTGCATGTTTAGGTCTTCTAGTATGACCATTTTCCTATGTATGGAATTTTTTTTTAAAAATGTAAAACTTAAACATACAGTATTTGGTATCTCCACATGTAATGCCCCAAACTATAGAATGATTACATTTATTCAACATAGTGAACAACATAAACAAAAAATAAAAAACAGTGACAAAATTGCTAGTTTTATTAATCTGTTTTCCAAAATATAGAATAGAAAGCAATCAGAAAGTTCAATAAACCCCAAAATCTGCAAAAATAAGCCTGCATACAACATAGCCAAAGTTGAGGTCAGAGTTAGGATTTTTTATTGTTCTGCATCACTTCAGGTGATTAGGGTTAGGGAACCTGACGTCCGACCAGAAGTTAAATCAGACAGGAGGTGACGTTGGACCGAGAGTGCTGCTGCACCAGAAACACCACATAGCAGTAGGTTAACCCTTACAAACCGGTAAAAAACCTTATCCCTAACTTTGGTTAGGTTTACAGTCATATGATTACATCTCAGAACTGAATTGACACACATGTGAGGAAGAATTTCACTTTATTGCATCCCCTCATTCTGTATCTAGTCAGATCACGGCCTGCCCCCACCACAGAACAGGTCAATTTACATGTTAATCAGACTAGCTCTTTCCCCCAATGTTTCGTTCTGTAGGAAGTCGCACAGCATGGGGTCAACCATGAAAAAGATCTCATGAATTCTAATTAGCACTGAACAAAAATGCTAGTCCCAGCTTCAAAGACTTCAATCAATCAAACACAGTGGGTCTCGTTCTCGATATTATACGATTCATTTTTAGGGCAGATGCCGCTCATAACTGGTGCTGGGGGTTCATATCGCAAATACTATGGAGGACTCCCGCACGCACAGGCCCTTTCCGGTTTCCAGGAGCATTGGGGACTGAGATATCCAGAACCAGGCCTACGGGGTCCATAAGAGTAAGCATGTTTTGATATTCAGGCGTCAGGAAAGCCAGACGGTTCTGATGGTAACCACAGGCTGGTTCTGTGCCAATGCCTGCCGAGTGATAGTCCATTTTTGGTTTTGTATCAGAAACTGCATGGACTGAGTGGGAGGAGTTCAAAGACCGTCCAGGGGTGTGTGGGGTGCCAAGTGGGCTCGCCCCTCAGCAGATATAGCCAGGAGCCAGGGGTGGGCTCTTCCTGTTTGAATCCAAGGAGGGGGGTACCTGAGAGCAGGTCCAGTAAATCATCACGCAGCAGCCAGGGCCACATTGCCCCCCGTGCGGTCCGGGCACAAAAGCAAAAAACGTAACTGATTATTTTACTGCCTTTGGTCTGTAATCATAATTGTATTTGCACCTTTCTATGACCTGTATGTTTATTATCACATTTTGTACATATTACCTGTCTAGTGGGCCTTCAAGGCTAATTAAATCTAAAACTTTAATCTGAGTTAGTCTGTCTTGATCAACGGCCTCACACGGCCTAATCTCTGTCTATTAGTATATAGCTACCAAGGGTTGGTTCCTGACCCTGCTATAAGTCGGTAACGGACGGTTTATAATAAACTGAGCGAACTGGTGGCAGCATAGTTGTTTCCCTGTGCCAGTGTGCGCAAGGGTTAACAGTTGAACGTATCTGGCTGACCTTGAGCTCCCCCTAGTGGCAGCGCAACGTCGAGATACACCCCAAGTCAGGCACGTCGTCCTCAAGCGGGGCCGGCGGACTCGCTGTTTTTCGTCACATATTGGTGCCAGAGCGGTGGGATCAAGACAATAGTGTGTGTGAGTGCGGTTCTGTACTTCCCAATTACTAAGGACTACCGTAGTGGGTTTTGTGCTGGGGTTTAAACATTATCTCGCATGCCCAGTCCGAGTGGAATACAAGGTTTTGGGTTGCCATTCAGGTTGCAGTTTTTGTGTCAAGTAACCAGTGTTGCGTTGCAAGCATGCTGGTCATAGAAAAACAAGGAAAAGCTGTGTAGGCCCGAGGAAACACTCGGTGTAGTTAGCCAGGAGGAGCTCGGCCACGGCCAGGCTGTGGACTATGAGGCGAGGGGGGAGCGGGTCTCAGGCTCCTCAGGAGCCAGTCAAGGTGGTCGATGGCGCAGTGGGCAGCTCACTTTCGGCTATTCTCCCTGCAAGCTGCCCTGGCTAAGCTTGAGACTGGAAACCTCGACGCGCTACAAGGCCCTCCTAGCAGCCTGCGCAGATACGTCGGGCTGAGCAGTGAGGCGGCAGCTGCAGAACGTTCGGGAGCGGGGGCAGAGAACATCAGGGGTCCGTGACACACTTACAGGTGTACAGTCTGGAAAAGGGCCATCCACCCCGGCCAGTGAAGAGCTCCTTCAGTCCAGGTCCCAAAGTTGAGGGCCGGAGGATCTTTTCCCATGCTGGGTAAAGGTGTAGACTGGACACGCTTCTGCTGGCATTTGAAAAAATTTGCCGCCAGCACCATGTGCCTGAGGGACCAGGTGGGTTCGGTTTCTGACTCCTCCGTCTCAGAGGTAATGCTCCTGGAGATCTTCGGGGACCTGCCAGCGAGTCACCCTGACTACGGGCAAATCAAGCAGGCACTGATCCGGGCAGTACAATCTCACCCTGAGGATGTACAGGAAGAAGCTCCGGATGTTTTGGCGGGGTCCTTACAGACAGCTGGGCGACCACATGCAGGCCCTCCAGAGAGCAGTCGGACCAGTGGACCTCGGGGGTAAAGATCACCACGTCTTCCAGAGCTGAGAGGTGCTCATCGCCACCGAGCCAGTTTTTGTTGGAACTGCCCGAGGACCTCCAGCAGCCCTTCGTGACAAGAAACATGTGGGGGCCACCTGCCACAGCAAGCCTCGAGGATGAAGTATGCCAACAATCGGGCACGGAGGACAGGAAGCACACCAGCTGGAGAGGGGGTAAGATGCCCGCGGGCCAGTTGTCCCTACCCCAAGCCCAGGGGGCCCCAGCCCATGCTTTCACGTCCTGTGGGGGAACCCCGGGGGGGACTCTGTCACCTTTGCAAACAGCCGGGACATTTTAAAGTCGCATGTCCCCAGCGCCAGGAAGGGGCCCGTCCCATGTCCCCTTTTTCAAGGCCACGCCCCAATGTTTTGTTGTGTGGTGGGGGTGGGGGAAGGCCCCTTGATAAATACCAGCCAGTCACGTGGGCCGGTCTGTTGCCATGGGACTCTGGACACCGGCGCGGAGATGACTGTGGTGCGGCCTGAGCTGTGTCCAAAGGGACATGATTACCTGGATAGACTTGCGCTGTCTCGGAGCTTGGAGGCGGTTGTGCCGGCGCTTGCCAGTTGCCAGGGTGTATTTGGACTGGGGTGCCGGGGGCAGGGAATGCGGGAGGTTGGGAGTGCGCCGAAACATTCTGGCTAGTATTTTGTTAGGGACAGGACTTGGGGCGGCTGGTAGCCCGTTTTGAGGTTCCTCGAAGCACCCAAGTCTGCTCCCCCAATGGATATTGTTCATCCAACCATGTTAAATGTTGCAAACAATGTTAATTAATATGCTTACTGATGGGAGTATGGGGGTTGGGTGCATTGGTGTGTCCCTCTCCATCCTGTGGAGAGGAGATAAGGTCAGCAGGTTGCAATAGGGCAGCAGGGTGTGTCCAGCAAGACTGCTGGATTTGTTGTTCCTCTGGTGTGGCATCAGAGGGGACAAACAGGGGGCAGATCGCTTTGTTGTTTGGGGAGCATGCAGGTGAGGCAGGGCTCCAGGGAAAGGCCAAGGGCAGGGTCTCCCACAGCAGGCAGCAGGGGGCAGACAGCTGTGGTGGGGGAGCATGCAGGTGAGGCAGGGCTCCCAGGGAAGGCCACAGAGCAGGGTCTTCCCTCAAACAGAGATGCGTAGGGCCCAGGTTATAGGCCAAGCAGACTTGGCGATTATATAGACGCCGTGTGGGGAGGGAGCCCCACCAGCGGTTGCAGCGGTGTGGCCGCTGTCACGCGCAGGAGTGGGAGGGCCAGGAGCCAGGAGGCACTCAGGGGGCCCACGGTATCCTCCCATCGGACCAGTAAGTGCCCAGGGTAGGTGAGGGCCAGGAATAGGTCCGTGAACTGAACAGTGGACGTGCTGTCTCGTCCATTTCTGGCCACGTCTAGTCGAGAGTTTCAGGCAGCGTTTACGGCGGACGACAGCCTGAAAGCTCTCAAGGAGCAGGCGGCACAGCCACCCTTGGACAGACACGCGTGGGTGGTCTGGACCAAGGACGGGCTTGTACAGTGAACGGTCGACCGGGTTCAACGGAGGGCGTGGCCCAGGGACCGACGGTTGTGTGGTACCCTTATTACGTTCAGCGGCAGAGTTGTTGCGGGTTGGCGCATGAGATTCCGATGGACGGAAAACCTAGGGATCGCCAAGGACCAAGGAAAGCTGGCCCAGCGATTTCTACTGGACCAAGATGGGGGACTGATGTGGCTGCCTACTGACGTTTCGTGCGACACCTGTCAGAGGGTGGGGAAGGCGGGGCCGAAGGCCAAAGCCCCATGGTTACTCTGCCTTCATAGACGAGTCTTTCAGGAGGGGGCTGTGGGTTTAATTGGACCGTTCCTTTCCCGCAGCTTGGGAAACGCTTCGTACTAAACCGGGTTAGACTAGCCCACCGGTTACCCGGAACGGTAGCCTTGTCGTCCAGTTGGGGCTGAAAGGGGCCACCGCCTTCTGGAGTTTTTTCTCTCGAGTGGGTTTTCCCCCAGGAAATGCTACGACTGGGGGACCCAGTTCTGGGATTTTTAATGGGTCCTTGTGTAAGCTGATACAGGTGCAATCTGATACACCCCATACCATCCACAACTAATGGCCTTTGAACTTTCAATGGCACCCTTAAGCAATGCTTAAGAGTTGGTTGACACCCAGGCCGCGCGGGGAGCGGTACCTCCCACACCCATTCGCCCCCGGGGAAGTTCCAGAGGCCTAAATGGGGTTCGCCCCCTTCGAGCCCCTTAGGGCGACATGAGGGGGCCCCGGCCCTGGTAAAGGAGGGGGGAAGGAGATTAGAAACCCCCGGAGGTGCGGTCATTGAGTATTTTGGGCCTTCCTGACAAAATGCGGCCTTGACACAGCTGGTGCACGAAAATAGCGAGGGCCCCAGGCCGACCAAAGCAGTGGTACGACGAAGGGGCTGTGAGAGGAACCGGGTGGATCAGAAAGTGTGGGCCCGGGGGGGGGGGGGGGGGGGGGGGGGGGGGGGGGGGGGGGGGGGGGGGGGGGGGGGGGGGGGGGGGGGGGGGGGGGGGGGGGGGGGGGGGGGGCGGGGGGGGGGTCCCCTACCACAGGACAGCTTCGGCGTCGGGGGAAACCCCATATGTCGGCCCCACAACTCAACGCGTCACTACCGGTCACCCTGGCCCGACCGGGAAGGGGGAAGGCCCTTCCATGTAAATGAGAAGGCCATCATGAGGGGAGCATTTTCCCTTCCCGTATCAACCTCCCCCAGAGGTAGGTGAATGGGGGAACCCCCTTTGGGTATGCGCCCCGTCGGGGCAGGTGGACCCATAGCGGATTTTGGGAATTTTGGACACTTTTGGGGGACAAACGGCCCCAGCTTTGGAAACTCTCCACCCCTTCCCGGGGCATTGTTCTTTAAACTTTACCTGGAAGGACGGTCACCCCGTCCTCACGGGACCCCAGGTCTCCCCCCAATCCAGCTTACATATGGGTCCCCCCGAAGTGCAGCAGCCCATGCGTGAGGAGATTGACGATATGAAAAAGCTGGGGTCACCAGGCGTCCAACAGTCCCCGGGCCCGCCTGTACCCCCTGCCCCAAGAAGGATGGGACCCCTGGTTCTGCGTGGACTACAGGGGGCTCAACGCTGTCAGGGTCACCGATGCGTACCCAATGCCACCCTCGAGCCTAATCGATCAGTTGGGGGGGCCAATACCTACCATCAGGGATCTGACCCGGGGGTTTGGGCGTTTCCCCCTGCCCTGTGGGGGAAGGGAACGCTCGCCTTTATCACCCCATTGGGGCTGTAGATCCACTGTCATGCCGTTGGGCATGAAGATGCCCTCCACTTTTCGGGGGATTGCAACCCGCAAAGGGGACTTAAAGGGTAGCGGCTGTGTACTGGATGACTAGCCATTTTAGCCCCACCTGGGGGGATCACCCCCAGCACCTGACGCGGGTCTTGGAAAAGTATCCCCAGGCAGGCTTTCCCATCAAGCGGGAAAAAGTCCAGTTGGGCAGAGTGAGGTCCACTCCGGGGGCCCCGGGGTTTGGTGGGGGAACCTTGAAGCAAGCCCGAAAAGGATCCCAATCACATCCTGGCCCCCCCCGGACCAAAAAGCGGGTGATGCCTTTTTGGGGGCACGCTGGTACATAGGGTTTTGTTTCCCCATATAGTAGCCTGGCAAAACCCCTACCGACCTCACCAGGAAGAGGTTGCCCTCCGCATCGATTGGACAAAGACGCGGGGGGCCTTCCAAGCCCTCAAGGCCGCCTTGCCCGCTCCCAGTATACAAGCCGCCGACTTCACCCGGCAGTTTAAGACAAACCCACCCGTGACTTTGGCCTCGGGTGGTGCTCAGCCAGGGGACACAAAGGACGGAACATCCCCGTTTTTGTAAACCTGGCCGGAAGCTTTTGCCAAAGCAGTGGCCTATTCCACCATGGAGAAAAAAATGCCTGGCGATGTGGGGCCTTGCAGCGGCTGTGCCCACCTATAGGACGTCCTTTCATTGTGGAAACAGACCACAACCCTCGAGCTGGTTTACCAGGTCTCCGAAACCCCGGGGGGGGTTTTTAGCTGGAGCCCCGGCGTTTTTAACAGTACAAATTCGTCATTCGCCACCGGTAAAGGGGGTGGACCACGCAACACCCATGGGTTGTCCCCCAAAAGGGGGAGGGGTCACCGAGGAGGTGCTGCCCCCTAGCGCCCTCAAAAGGGGGGGAGGTGTGAGAAAGAATTCACTCAAAAAAAAAAAACTTCATCCCCAATTTCGTATATAGTCAGATCACAGATGGCTCCAGCCCAGGGGAAACTCAATTTACATGTTTTAAACCACGCCAAAGACCCATGTAAATGTTCCCCAAAGGTGTTCACCGAGGGCATTGGAAACCTCAAAAGAACCCCATTTTCCCTTTAATTAGCCCCAAAAACAATGCGGGGGTCCAACTCCCAACTTTAAAAAAGGGTTTAATAAACTACCCTGCCGACCCGCCCCGATATTTCATATAGATTTTTTAGGGGATCGCTCATAAATGGGCCATGGTGATTTATATCTAAAACGGAACTCCCCGCACACACCCACCCTCCCGGTTTTTTTGGGCCCGGGACTGAATATCCAGAACAGGACCCAGGAGTCCATAAGATAGGGATGTCGGTACCCGTGGTTTGGGAGGCCAGCCGGGTTTGGGTGCTACCGGGTCGGTTTTTTGCCCAAACCCGCCGGTTTAGTCCATTTTTTGTTTTTGTATCAGAAACTACATACCTAGTGAGAGGGGAAATTTAAGACCGCCCCCCGGGGGAGTGGGGTTGCGGCGGTTTCCACGTGGGTTTTCCCCCCAAAATTAACAGAGCCCAGGGGACCCCCACCCTTGCCAGAGGGGGTACCTAAGGCATTTCCAGGACATCCACACAAGAAGCCCCGGAACATACGCCCCCCATTGGACCGGGAACCAACCATCCCAAAGGTAAAATTGCCCCCCCTTTTAAAAGCCTTTTGTCTCAAGCCTAATTTTATGTGCACCCCCTGGCTCTTCCCGTATATTAATCCTTTTGTTATATTTGTCTAGTGTGCCCTCCCCAAAGCTAATTAAATCTAAAAACTTTAAACTGATTAGTCTGTCTTATCATCGGCCCCCCCGCCCATACTCGGTCAAAAATATATAGCCCCCAAAGGGGTTGGGGCCCGTTATAAGTTGGTAAAAGGACCGGTCTTTAACCAAACAGAGAACGGTGGCAGCTTGTTTGTTCCCTGGGCCCGTGGCCAAGGGTTAACAGTGGAACGTATTTGGGTGACTTGTCACCCCTGGGGGGCGCGCAAGTCGAGTACACCCCAAGCAGGCCCTGACCAGTTTGGGCCCGCGGACTAGGTTTTTCCCCGACCCTCCTTTTGAGGGGGCCCCCGGACCCGCAACCCGACCCTCGGTTGGGGGGGTGGGGGCTGGTGAAATTTTTTTTCCTTTACCCCGTTTGGAGATTTTTGCTGATTGGACAAAAATGAAAATTTTGTCTGGTCAAAAAATTTTTTTTTTATTAACAAATTGTTTGTTTTAGTTGGGTGTTTTTTAGAGTTTATGACCTTAGCCCGAAAAGTCGATTTAAAGCGAAACTATTTTAGTTTCACAACCTGTAGCGGCGAAATACGTGAATACGTGAGGTGGAAACCATCATTACAGTAAAATAGCAACAGTTCTGAAGGAGCAGAACTTTGTGAGTCGGTAGTCGAGGACACTAAATCTGCAGTCAGGGTGGTGACAACTACTCCCAAAGAAAGGATATTTTCAGGTTCCTCAATATACTGATGCAAGATTCCGTTCCGGGGCAGACAATTGAGCTTTGTCCCCGGGAAAGGGGGCAAAGGTGCAATCACGGTCGGTTGGAGGCAATATCCCCAATGCCCCCCTCAAAGACGTAATGAAAGTTTAATTAAATCTAAATATCATGAGTATTAATTATAGCACACATCAAGGGATGAACAATCTTCGAATGAGAACCACATGAGTTGCCCCATTAGATTAATTCAGTGGTCATCCAGTTGAACACAGGATTATGGAGATAGAGCCAGGGCAACCCAAGAATAATATCCGCAGTGAGTTTCTCCATGACAAAAAATGAAAGCTTTTCAGTATGCAAACTCCCAACATTCAAAGTGATCTCTGCAGTACAAACATTTTTTCTTCCTCCAGTTAGGGAGGTAGAATCTACACCTCAAACCAGAAAGGGAGAACACAATGAAATGAGTTCCAAACCCAATGCTTGAGCAACAACCATACTCATGAAACTAGCAGCAGCACCTGAGAAAATTATGGCTCGACAAGCAAAAATCTTGGTAGTAGAAACCAAAGTTACAGGCAAAAAAAAATAGTTATTAGAGTTAGGAGGTACCTATATACCTGTGTTACCTTCCTGGAAATTACTCAGGCATTTGGTGTTTCCTTGGGGTGACTTGGGCCTGGTCGGACGGTCTCTTAGAAAATGGTCAGGTTTCCCACAATAAAGGCAGAAGGCATTTTCCAACCGATGTCTCCTACTGATGGCAGCAGATGTAAAAACCCAACACCCTTGGTTCTTCTCCAGAAGACTGTGACAGAGGCGGTGATGGGGATGGAAGAGGAGAACTTTCAGAGAAGGTAAAAGGAGGTTTTACAGGAAAGTCTGATTTGAACTGAGCAGTCAACCCCCCTTGCTTTTCCCTGCGTCTCTCCCTTAGTCTTCTGTCAATAGTTATGGCTAAAGTCATAAAGTCATTCAGGGTCTCAGGGTTTGGATGGCTGACCATAGCATCTTTTACGGCATCAGACAGCCGTTGTCTGAAGAGAGTCTTTAGAGGTTGGTCAGACCACCCAGTCAAGGTGCCCCATTGGCAGAACTCGGAACAGTAGTCTTTGGCCGAGCGGCGGCCCTGTTGAATACATAGCAAATGAGTTTCCGCCCATGTCACACGATTGGGATTATGATAAACCTGACCTAAAGCCAGAAAAAATCTGTCAACTTATCTCCACTCAGGGGCTTCAGGGGGTACAGCTAATGTCCAATCCTGAGGTGGCCCCTGGAGAAGAGACACAACAACTGCTACTTTTTCGGCCTTGGTGGGAAAATAGTTGAAATGAAAAAATACATGACAAGGTTCCCTGAAGGTTCGGAACCTGTCAGGATTACCATCAAAGTGATCTGGCAGAAGCACTTTAGATTAACACTGAACACTAGGATAAAAAAAAAAAAACGGTGCATGTAGGGACACAGATAGGGTGGCAGGTCCAGGTGCCGGGGTCGTTATGGCATCCAGAGGCTTTGAGATTTGATTAATAAGGCCCGCCATGCCCTGAAACTGAGTTGTCAATTCGTCCAAGTTGTCGGTGACTGACAAATCGGTACTCATACTAAATCGCCGGGAGAGTTGACTTGGGTAAGGGCCTGCTATAATGTAAGGGACTGGTCAGGAGTGCACGAGCAGACACAGAGTGAGGCCCTGATGCTGTACCTAACCACTGTCCCTGCCTTTTGGGGTAGCCCGACTCCTTAATAGGTCGGCCCCAAACAGAAGACTTAGAGCTACACTAAGTACGAGACACAGACAAACGAACACAGAACACAATCAAGGATGGTCAGACAGGCCAAGTCGGTAACTATCAGGAAACGCGGTACAAAGTCAGGAGGCAGAAGAATAGTCGGTGAACCAATAACAGGAGAGGCTCAGAAGAGTAAAGGTGAGCTTACAGGCAGGTAACAGACCAGTATAGCAGGCAAGGAGAAGTAATAGAATAGCCCTTTTATACCTGCCCAGAAGACAAAGGACAGAGGTGATGGGTGGAAGAAACAGAGGACAGGATAGGAACCCAAGGCTGTCAATCAACCAGACCAGCAAGGAACCATGTTAACCAGTGGAGTGCTGGAGGATTCCTGGCCATGGGTGTTGGCCAGGAATCAGTTAAGCATGCAGAGAAGAGAACCGAGTTCACACTAGTGAATACAAATACAATGCATTATGTCAGAAACCACAGTTTTCATTGCAACGGTCATGGCCAGCGACCAGAGCTCAAAGCTGGGGGTCTGTTGGGCCCGATCATGACACACTGGCAAAAAGATGAGCACTCAGGCTATTGACCCCATTAAGAAAGCGCATATTTTTATATAAATGGGTTTTGATCTTAGAGTAATCTTTTAAATTTAAGGAAAAATGTAGAGCTGAGGAAGTTTAGGATTAGTAAGAATCTGCAGAAGACTTGAATGGAGGAAATTTCTTCTGTGCCATGTGAAGTCTGTTATACATTTTTGGATGTTCTGATCTAGATTGTAGAAAAGATATTAAAAGGATAAAATTGGTAATAGTAATTATGTGGTAAAATGATACTTAAGCACGCTTTATTTCAGAAAACAATTAAAAAATATAATATGTCATGCATATATGGGTATGCACGATGTGGATTTAGGGTTATTGTTATTGTATAAACTGTAGTTGTGTTATACATCTTTGGTCTTTTTCACTCTTCCTCCTTGTATCCTTCTTTCTCCCTGTTATCTTAGATTCAACATTTATAGAGTGGATAATAAATTATGTGTAAGGTCTTAACCCACAATGTCAGGGGCTTAAATTCCCATTATAAAACAAAGAAAGTCTTTATTGATTATGCGAAAATTGCACTAGATATGCTCGTTTTATGGATGGTGCCTATAAAATATTTGATTTTGCTGGTGCATTGAAGAAGCATAGAGGTGTAATGATTCTTCTGAAAAAGAATTTCCCATTGCATGTGGCAGAAGAAATAAAGAATGATATGAGACACTGTCTGATATAAATTGCTGAAAAAATAGTAGAGAAATAGGTATAGTTAATTCATATGCTTCCCCAGAAAAATCAGATTTCCTGTTTTTAAGGATATGTGATAAACTGACTGAATTGAAATATTCAGGTTTGCTAAGGTTGCAGCAAGTTTAATTTTATTTAGTCGGGATAAACTATATCAATGTCAGAGATTAAAATTAAATGAATTTTTAAAAGATCACAAAACAACAGATGTTTAGAGCAAATGGATGTGTGTAGACTATATTCAATAAAGCATTCTATTCTATTAAGAAGTGATTGAATTCCTGGATAGAGACATGGTATGTTTGTTATCTGATCATGACTATCTGGGTGTTGAGATATAATCAGGCTCTAAAATAAATAATGGAAGTAGACGAAGGTAAAGTGAATTTCACGGATACTGAGGTTATGGCCACACAAAGCATGCATATATGGCATATTTCTTAGGCTGTTTAGGCAGGAAAGCAAACTGAGTGGACAAAAATGTAAGGATCATGAAAATAGACTTTATGACCAAAACAATCTAATCAAGCAGGCTCAAAACGATCAAGCACATTGAAATGCAATTGAGTGATGTACTGAGAAAATGAAAATCACACAAAGTCTACCTGGTAGTAACTGTGAATCCGCTGGGTCACTTCGAATTTGGCATAAGACAACACCAAGTAGCAAATTCTTAGAGACCCCTGGAATGTACTCATTTCCCTCCTGAACAGAGATTTGGTCTTCACTGAACCCCATGACGCTGCCGACAATAGTTTCTGGTATCGATGCCTGACATTTTCAAGCCTGGTACCATTCGAGTAAGCAAAAGACATAGTTGATCAAGCTGAAGCCCAGGAAGGCAGACATCAATCAGTAGAGGTAACAGGTAGAAATCAGGGCAGGCACCAAACAAAATGAATGATCATAACCTGCCTGTTCTGAATTAGTAAACACAATCTGAAGTACACCTGAAGATCATAGGGGTTAATTGAACCTTATTGCTTCCACAAAGTGTGCCTCAACAGGATATGGTTCTAGAACTGTAGTGTGCTCTGGGCTTTAAAGTATTTTAAGTATGTTGGAGCCAGTGCACATGCTCTGTAAGCTTGCCTAAAACGACAAGGATAATGTGGATGCTACATTAGAGAACTAGTGGAGAGCAGCAATTGCCACATGGAGTGGAAATGTAAACTTTAGAAGGGACTATGGAGGGGTATGGTTGCATTACAGGGAAAAACATCATGGTGGACTAGGGCTAGATATTATACATTGTAGAAGGGCCAAAGGTGCGGTCCTAGATGGAAGGTATCTATCACTGAAGTGGCTTGCCTCAGTGATATAAAAAAAAAAACAAATGCTGTGAAAGTGACATTTATGTTGCTGAACAGTTTATTTCTGCTGTAGTCCGGGTCGGGTTTGGTATGGAGCGGCCAGAAAGAATGGGTGGGAAAGGTCACTCCAATACTCCAGCCCGGGTCTTACCAGTCAAATAAAAGGCAGCTGGTTCAGGTCAGAAAGGAAGGTATGAACTACCTAAGCTGTAAGGTTCTGTAGGCCTGAGGACCTGCTGTATCAGTCGGTGAGAATATGTATTTGTATTTGCGCTTGCCTGAAGAAAGGACTTTTCATTTTGTTGCTGTCTTGTTATATATATTGAAGCCGAGCTGTATTTGTTTTGGAAGACTATATTTGAACTAAATATCTGCTCAGGTGCCTGCCTTTGCGCTGACCCCCTACAACATTTGTAGACAAATTAGACCCCTGGCGAAGAAATTAGTAAAATGTAAAATGTAAAGAAAATTGAATAACAGAAATATTATTTCACTGTCAGGATACGTTCATCTGGGCAACCTTGCGTCCATTTAGTGCAACGATCAGCGGGGGTTAGTAGGTCTGGCCTGGGACCACACCCTGGGGTGGCGCTGCTCCTGAGCCAGGAATGACAGCTCTGCAGCCTTTCCCAACAGAGGGTGTGTCTCTCAGGCCAGTCGGAGGGCTGGGATGTTGCACCAACCAGCTGCAGGGGCGGCGTCCGAGCAGACCTTTTAAACCTCCTTAGTTCCTCCAGGCTTTGCCTGTCAAAGGTGTTCCCCTTGTTGTTCCCCTGCGATTCTTGTGTATTGTTGTCTTCCTGTGTTTCTGACCTCGGCTCGTTTCTTGACCTCGCTTGGTGCCTCAGATTTTGTACTGCTCTCCTGACCGTGTTTGGACCCTGGCTTGTTTCTGACCATCCCCTTGGCTTACGTTTCTTGGTTTCCATGTTCCTGCACCGTTATTGACCTGGACTGATTGACACTGTGTTTTCCCTGACGGCCCTGCACTGAGCAGCGTAGGGGCTGTCGTCCAGTTGGGGGTCTGCCTTCTAGGGCAGCACACCAAGTAGGCAGGGACAGTGGGCTGGGTGGCAGTCAGGGCCCACTGCAGCTCCTCTAATGTGACATTCACACTTTAAGAAAATTGTAGAATTTTTTGAGAGGCGAGAGTGGGGATTGGGAAGTGTCATATTTTCTAAGACTTGATTTCAAGTGGTTTATTTTTTGGATCCTTGCCCCAAAGTACTGAAGACGGATGTTAGTCTGGTGTGACATAAACATGCTACTAACAAAAATAGTTTTGCATTTTGTGTTTTTTTTTTTTGTGGTGTTTTCCTGGCCTTTTGGTGCAAGCTCTAGGTTTGTTGTTCTTTTGTTTCTTGGAGTTGAAAAGATTAAAGTACCATATAAAAATGTAATGAATAGAAGAGAAACACCCCAAGGGTGACATGTATGAATGAGGCTGTGCCAGATATCTGGCATCTTTTCAGCCCGATATCCAGCGCAGCCCCGTTCGACATTTTTAAATGGCCCGTACGCAGATATGAGGCACATCACAAAGCGGGTTCTCAACTGTTGCATGCTGGAAGGCACATCAAATGCCGTTACAGCACCGCAACTGCCAGGGTCAAAGGGCATGTTGTGGTTCACAAGAGACATGATGTCTGGCGGATCATGACAGTACCCCTACTTTTATGAGGGGCCTCCAGACACTCAACAGGAATAGTAGATTTCAAAGTAAGAGATGTGACACTGGAAGCAGAAGACCCTGCATCAGCAGATGTGGCACGGGAGGCAACGGTCCCAGCATCAGCAGATGTGGCACCGGAGGCAGTGGACCCCACATCAGTAGACATGATACTGGAGGCAGCAGATTAATCTGAAATTTTTTTTTGAGCCACTGGAAGTTCCCTGTAGAGGCCAGCAACCATCTTAAAAACCTCCGCTATTGCCCTAATACTTTCAGTAAGCATAAATAAGCCCTTAAGTCTAAACATGAACATGCCTAATGTCCCGTGGATCCATTTTTGAAGGCCTGAGTTTCCTGTTAGCTTTCGATAAGTACTTTATGGCAGAAATCAACACTTACAGGACAAATGTGCAAAAAACAGTCCATTAAACATATTGGGGGGATTGTGGTTCCTAGGGACCATGAGGGACATGCGGGAAGCCAGAGAAATGGCAAACAGACACGGACCAGGTGGAACACCTGACAAAAATCCAGACTTGAACTAGGATACAGACCAGGAACACAGATATCCAGTGACACCAAGCAAGACCCAGCTTGCACTCAGATAACTCAGGCCCTGTCTGATAGCAAAGGCTGTTTTTTAATAGCTAGTTAGAGAAGGGTCAAAGGGCATGTTGTGGGTACCCAAGAGGCAGGATGACTGGAGGATTATGATAGTAACATTAGGGTTAGGGTCTTTGGACTGAGCTTAATTCCAGTCCTAATCTTAACTCCAACCCTAACACTAACTCCAACTTTAATCTTGGGTTAGGATTGGAGGTAGAATTAGAGTTTGCCAAGCCTTACACTAGCTATATGTCAGGATTTTATCCTAGAGCCATAACCCTAAAATCAACTCTACCACAAATCCAACCATGACCCTAACTCCAGTCCCAACCCTATGGATAGCATTATGGTTACGGTTGGTGTAGGGTTGAAGTTTTGGCTAGGCTTGGAATTGCTGATAGAGTTAGGGTTAGAGTTGGATTTAGAGTTAGTCCATCTCTAACCATAGCTCAAAACCTAAACCTTACCCATAGCCCTTGTTACATTAAAAAGAAGTAATGTTGGTCCAGAAGTAATGTAGGAATAGAAGTGCTGCTAGACTGAAAGCACAATTTAGGATTAGATATATTGCAAAGAAATTTACTTTGCGATGCTCTGAACCCAAATCTTTCTACAAGTTTGCCCTAACTAGTGTATAACTAAATAGGGACCTATTCAAGCAATACTACTGCCAAAGTTAGCTTATTAAGAATTGCAATCAAATTGTCTTTCTAAATTTAGATTTAAAATTGTTTACATCGATTTTGGCTGAAAGAAATAATACAATCAAAGAGAGGATGAAACTCTACATAATGATCAGATTAGTGTTTAATAGAGACAAGCTATGTATAATGTAGGCAAGCTTCTAGATATACAGCGATATCACAAATTTCATCAATGCTTTGATTTTTTTTGAAATTCAGATTTAGAAGCCACATTAAAGCTGCCCTCTGAGAAAGTAGATCAGGATAAGATAAAATAAACTAGGTGGCTAACAATTTTTATTTTGGCTATAGAAACAATAGCAATACAAATTAGGGAGAGTGAATATCAATAAAGCTACCTTCGGGAAAAATGATGTGGTTTATTTATTTGCTGGTGATATTAACAATTCTACAAATGTAATGGTTAAGATAACTTGGAGATAAATTGGGATTAAAACGTTTTTATAAAACTGAAGCTCTTCATACAATGCAGTGTATTACATAATAAGAAAAAAATTATTAAAGTGAATTTTAAATTTTCATATGAAGGGAAAATTATATAAAATGTGTATTACAATTGATAGTGCCGTGGTCTAATTTATATAATATAACACTTTTCAGGAAGTGTTTATAAGATTAAAACTTTATTCATCAATATGGGATAATATCTCTAGAGATGGGCGAATTTCTCAAAAATTCGATTCGGTGACTTCGCCGAATTTTCCGACAAAATTAGTTTCGGTCCGAATAACTTCGGGATGAATCGCATTAAAAAACAGCTATTTCCAGGCTGCACAGAGCCTGCAGGGTGCTGTAGAACGTTGTGCCATGCTTAAATATGCAGAGGGAGCTTGGTTTGGTCTTCATACAATGTTGTGTTTTAGTATGACACGCACTGCTCTTAGAATCGCTTCACTATAAAATTCCCTGGGCACTTAAGAGGGCAAAACTGACCAAAAAACTGAAGTGGGAATGTAGCCTGATAAAGTCATGCCAGCGAAAGCTGGAAAAAAAACAAGCTGAGAGCTCAGGTGGCAACATAAGTGACAGAGTGTGGGGGTGACGGCGGCAGCCACAGCAGCATGAGGTCAGAGAGTGGCACAATGACATTCTGGAGGTGGCAAAAACAGTAGTAGGCCACAGAGTGGCACAATGACAGAGAGTGGAGGTGACGGCAGCAGCAGCATGAGTTCAGAGAGTGGCAAAATGGTCCAGTGTGGAGGGCACGGCAGCAGCCACAGCAGCAGCATTAGGTCAGACAGTGGCACAATGACATTCTGGAGGTGGCAAAAACAGGAGTAGGCCACAGAGTGGCACAATGACACAGTGTGGATGTCACGGCACCAGCAACAGCAGCAGCATGAGGTCAGGCAGTGGCACAATGACACTCTGAAGGTGGTAAAACAGTAGTAGGCCACAGAGTGGCACAATGACAGAGTGTGGAGGTTACGGCAGCAGCCACAGCAGCAGCATGAGGTCAGAGAGTGGCACAATGACATTCTGGAGGTGGCAAAAACAGGAGTAGGCCACAGAGTGGCACAATGACACAGTGTGGAGGTCAAAGCAGCAGCAGCATGAGGTCAGACAGTGGCACAATGACACAGTGTGGAGGTCACGGCAGCAGCAGCATGAGGTCAGACAGTGGCACAATGACACAGTGTGGAGGGCACGGCAGCAGCAGCATGAGGTCAGGCAGTGGCACAATGACATTCTGGAGGTGGCAAAAACAGGAGTAGGCCACAGAGTGGCACAATGGCACAGTGTGGAGGTCACGGCACCAGCAGCATGACCTATGACAGTGGCACTATGACATTCTGGAGGTGGAAAACACTGGAGTAGGCCCCAGAGTGGCACAATGACACAGTGTGGAGGTCACGGTAGCAGCAGCATGAGGTCAGGCAGTGGCACAAAGACATTCTGCAGGTGGCAAAAACAGGAGTAGGCCATAGAGTGGCACAATGACAGAGAGTGGAGGTGACGGCAGCAGGAGCAACAGCATGAGCTCAGAGAGTGGCACAATGACACAGTGTGGAGGTGACCGAAGCAGCAACAACAGCAGCAGCAGTATGAGGTCAGAGAGTGGCACAATGACACAGTGTGGATGTCACGGCACCAGCAACAGCAGCAGCAGCATGAGGTCATGGAGTGGCACAATGACAGAGTGTGGAGGTGAGTGGCAATACCCGTCCCTGGTAAAGATAGTTGGTGGCAGATGAAGAAACTGTCAGTAGATGTGTGGCATCAGGCGGGTGGCGGCATCAGAATAGTGGCTGAGGCAGGTAGTTTGAACCCAGACTGACGCCTAAGGCATTGGTGTGTGGAAATCCTGGCCGATCCACGCCTGATTCATTTTGACAAAGGTCAGTCGTTCCACATTTCCCGTGGACAAGTGGGTTCTCCTTGGGGTAACGATGGCCCCCGCCGCACTGAACACCCGCTTTGAGGCCACACTACTGGCCAGGCAGGACAGCTTCTCCACTGCAAACTCGGCAAGTTGTGGCCACACATTTAGTTTGGCTGCCCAGTAGTCCAGCGGATCTTCTAACTGGGGTGGCAGAGTGCTGTCCAAGTAGGCCACCACCTGTTGGTTCAGGGACTGCTCCAGGTCCTGCTGCTGCTGCTGGCGACTGCCCTCCTCACTAGGCGGGTGAAGGAAGCTGCTCATCAGTGACTCCAGACTTAGGTTGCTGCTGATGGAGCTGGCACTGCTTCTACCCCCCACCTTCCCCCAGCAGCCGCGGCAGTAGTATGTGAGCGCTGAAGAACCCCCCGGTCAGACCTGTCAGAGGAGGGACGATGCCGCACATAGGCAGCGGCCAACTGACTACGGAGGATTTCCCTATAGTATTTGAGTTTGTCCTCCCTCTCAGCAGCTGGGAAAAAGGCTCCATTTTGGACCGGTAGCGAGGGTCCAATAGGGTGGAGAGCCAGAAGTCATTCCTCTGCCGGATGCTGACTATTCGGCTGTCACTAGCCAGGCAAATCAGCATGCTGCGGCCCATCTGCACAAGTGACTCTGAGGGGCTCCCTGCCTCCATCTCCACTGTATACTGCCACGGTGCTTGCGGTTCATCTGCCTCGTCTTCCTCATCTCCATCTACCTCCTCCAGCTGCTCCTGCTCCTCATCTCTTGTCACCTGGGTAGAAAATCCACTCATTTCACCAGACAATGCTTCTGTTTCAATGTCCTCCTCCTCCTCCTCCATTTCAGTCCCCACCGGACTCATGTGGCCGCGAGATGTAGTCGTCATGTCTCTAGTCCCCTACCCAGACAGAGTTTTCAGCATCTGTTCCAGGACATGAAGCAGTGGAATGACGTTATTCATCCCGTAGTCCTGGCGACTGACAAATAACGTGGCCTCCTCGAACGGCCTCAACAAAAGGCAGGTGTCACGCATGAGCTGCCATGGCTGACATCAAATTTTTCACAGGGGAGTAACTCCTGTCCGCTGATCATCTAAAATCATTATGGCCTTTTTCTGTTCATACAGCGGTCAACTTGTGCAGGCTGGAATTCCAGCGGGGGGAAAACATCGCATATCAGTGATTGGGGGAGGCCGTTTGCCATGCAACTCGAGGAGGGTGTTCCAGTTTGGTAGGAATGGAGGGATTTGCTGCACAGTTTCTGGCCATTTCAGAATCTTCAAAGATCGGTGGAAGATTCAGGAACCTTTTCCAACCAGTTTAACACGTGCGCCATGCGGGGCCCCAGGGACCATCCCCCTCCTTGTCCGTCCCCCATGGTTCCGATTTGCAGTGGCGCGGAGAAAGCCATCACATCATTTCTTGCTGCATACGTGGAGCAGTTCCCCCTGTGGACTTCGTTGCCGGGGGCAAGCCAGGTGTAGAAGCGTGACACCGTGTGCCCTACACATGTAGTATGATAGAGCAGACTTGTGAGGCTAGAGGGTGGTGTGGTGGAGGAGGCGGACATAGACAGGAGCCGCAGTTTGACAACGGGGAGAGAAAGTGGCGTCTCCTGTCCAAGTTTGGTGTGCCTGGGCAGGAAGCACATTCAACCACAACGTAAAGACATATATGGCCCTGACTGTAATTACAGCTCCAAAGTCCGCGCTGCGTCCTTTGGAACAACCAATAAGCCAAGGACTGCCCACCTTCGTTCACAATTTATAAGTGCTGGTACTGCTTTTTGGAAAAGAAATTACGGCTTGGAACCCCCCATCCGCTGGACAAGCCATTATTTTTGATGGTGCAGAGCACCATAAAAGGAAAGGACGCAGTCCCAACAATTGGACAGGAGCACGGCAGCTCTGCACCTAGATGGTTGGACCATATGTTTTCTTTGCAATCGCCTCGAGAACGACTGTGGCGCCATGAGTAGCGAGGAGCAGGAGCACTGACCAGAAGTTGGCAAGGAAAAAGCTCCTTGCTGCAGGGGTTTGGTGGAGCCTTGACTGGCTGCAAGGATGCGTCCACTGGCCCTGTGCTGCTGCGGTGGCGGAGGACCACAGATCTGAGCCAGTTTCTCCGGGCCCACGGAGGTGATGCTGCATGTGTGCGCAGGGCCGTGGTGCCAACGTTAGCTCCCTGGCCAGCCTCTCTTTCTGCCCACAGATTCTACTATACCCTTTTCGGCTCCCTGGTTCTTGCAAACAACTGCCACACGCCGAGTAGCTGATTTTCCCCAACGTCGCACTGAGTGACTACTACCCCGCGCCTCGAAACCCTGTGCTCTATTTCTTGGACCTGCGAAGCAGGTTTTTCTACCCCTTCCACTTGGCCCCCAAACCTCACCTGCTGATACCCTGCTGACTCCGGCCAACCAACCCCCCCTGGCAGCGCCGCTGCCTACCGACTGATGCTCTCTTCTCCTGACGTGAGAAGCCCTTGGTTCACCCGCTCCCAAGTGCGGTCGGCTACATCATCATCTATTTGTGTTTCACCCGTTCACTGCTGTCCTCATCACCGGTCTTGGTATGCACGAGTGACCCTCCAACATGACTCCCATCAACCCCCAATCTATACTTGCCGCCTACTGCAAGAAGCAGGGGATATTGGCCCAATTTCTTCGCTGCCCAAATAGCTGCTGACTGCCCTCCTCAAATTGTTTATCCTCGCTGTATTGTGGCGCTGAGCCCAGACCACATAGTAGATCTTTGGCTGAGGCAACCGGATTGGGACAGAGGCGGGTTGAGGACAGGTGGGGCCGCTGACCCCCTCCCGGGCCATGCCCAAATAAGGGTTGTGTCTGACGTTCCCACCCACTCTTGGCTGGGTTGTCAGATGTCATCTGGGAGGAAGTGGATGGGCCTATGTCAACCAATCAAGAACCATTGGGGTTGCTGAACAACACACGGCCCCTAGATGACAGCGGCAGTTCTTACCTCACGTTGGGGAGCCCTGCTGCGACGTCCCCTTGCGTGCTGCGACCTGGGCCTGCTCCAGGAATGTTTGTGCCACTGCCACTCGCAGGTGAAGAGCCTGCCACCTCTCTGTCTGACATACTGTTTGTTCTAAAATGTACAGACACTGTTTGATGAAGATATTTGTATATGATAAGTTCAAACCCTGTATTTGACTCCAATTGAACCCAGTAACAAGCGGGGTAACCCTTGGATATAAATTGCGCTCCACAAATGGCCAGGAAAAAAATTTTCTTGTATGTGTCGTTTAAAAACACTGTGTTTTACTGAATGTAAAAGCACAAACAGGCTTAATTAACCTTCGGATATAAATTATGTCAGGCAAAAATTGCTTCTTTGGCGGTGAAAACAAAGGTTTCTTTTAGTGACCACAACAGCAGAACAACGCATCATTAGCCCCTGGATGTAAATTGCGTAAAAGAATTGAACAACCAAAAACTACCAGCTTTGTAGCGTGTTACAATGGCGTGTATTTTACGGTACAGAACAACAGAAAAACTTTGTAAAATTTAAAATTCGGTTGTGATTATGCTACAGGAAAAATTTCTTTTTTGGCGGTGAAAAAGACGGTTTCTTTTAGTGACCACAACAGAAGAACAACGCGTAATTAACCCCTGGATGTAAATTGCGCCAAAGAATTGAGCAACCAAAAACTACCAGCTATGTAGCGTGTTACATATGGCGTGTATTTACGTACACAACAAGAGAAAAACTTGTAATTAACCTTACCTGTTATTAAATTATGCTACAGAAAAATTTATTATTTGACAGTGAAAAAGAACAGTTTATTTTAGTCACCACAACAGCAGAACATACGCTTAATAAACCCTGGATGGTAAATTGCGCAAAAGAATTGAAGCAAAACCAAAAACTACCAGCTTTTGTAGCGTGTTACGAATGGCGTGTAATTTACGGTACAAACAGCAAGAAGAAAAACTTGTAATTAAACTTCGGTTTATGAAATTATGCACAGAAAAACTGTCTTTTTTGCGGTGAAAAAGACGGTTTATTTTAGTCACCACAACAGCAGAACAACGCTTAATTAATCCCTGAATGTACATTTTTCATATCACTTTCAATATTTTTTAATAATTTTTAAGTCTTGCAGTTTTCACTTTGACCACGAGGCCTTGTTTGCACTGCTTTAACAGCAGTCAGACAGATGCTTTACAGTAGCTTCATGCACATAGGGGGTTAAGAACTGGACACAGTCAATCAACTTTTATAGGAGAGTTTTCTAAGTCATTGTCTGTGGCCCCCATGTGGTGGTGGGGAAGAAATTTGTGTGCAGGGAGGTGAAAGGGTGAACTTGTGACTATCTCCTCTTGGTGACTCGGTGGACTCCTGTGTATCTATTCACACTGGTGTCTCATTTTCAGTTGACCCTGGAATCTTTCTGTAACACAACAAAAGTGACAGACTGTTGTTAAGGCTATGGCCAAAGTGAAAAACTGCAGGACTTAAGAATTATTAACAAATATGAAAGTGGATATGGAAAATTAAAAATAATATAACCAAAATTCTTAAAAAATGTGTTGAACATAAAAATGTGAGTTAACAATAAGTCATTTTTGATTACACATTCCCTTTAAAAACCCTATGTGTTTCCCATTGCATATGTGGTGAGGTGTTTTTAATTTGTTATATTGGCAACATGCTGTTTTCTTATGATCTGTCGATAGAGAAGCCTAAAACATCAGAAGAAACATTATACCTAGAACATTCTAAAATGCCACTTTTCCAAAAAATTAAAACAAAAAAACTAAAACACCAGAATAATACCACACAGAAAAGCATTTTATTTGTAGTTTGTTTTGCTTTTTACTACAGACTTTCAAGTAACATCTGGTCAAACTGTTTTGGTCAAGAAAAAAAAATGCAGAAAAAAAGTGCCATGAATAATGCCACATGCGCAACGTTTTTCTAAAAAATGCTGTGTGTGAAACCACCCTCAATAAAATATTGTTATTTCAGCAACACTAAAATTCCCAATATGTTCATTTTTTACGAGCAGATGGATAACAATTACAATTTGTTTGATCCATATGGGATTTGACATATTTTTTATATATTACTTTGTAAAAGAACACTTTTGAATAACATGAAAAGATAGATATTCAGCTTTTTAACTGTTTATTAGATCTGGAGGTTTTCTTTATTTTTTCGGAAAATTGTTAGGAGTAATGTAAAAAATAAAATATGTGGTATAAAATGTTGTCTTGTCTTCGAGGGATAACAGATTGTACAGGACAAGGGCTTGTATAGTTATTGATTCCATAAGTTACAAAAACATAAACAATAAGAAGCTGCATGAAAATTAAAATGACCAAAAATAACCTCAAAAACTACATTATGTGTGAAATAAACAAAGTACAGCACAATGTCCTTGTGGATTGAAACATGTGGGTCTAACATCAGGACCTTTTAGGAAAGAAAAAATTTGTGAATACGTTTGGGGATCAAGCTGAGAGCGCGAAAGGTGAGTCCAGATTTATACAATTTAAAGACTATCCCGAAAACATTTTAACTGTTTCATAATTGTGATGCAAAAGGGCTTAGAATTATTGGCATTTTATAGTTTTTTTTCAACCAAACGTGGAGGAAATTGAAAAATTTGCCTGTACAACGGGAAGTCCGTGGATTATGCTTTGGGTATAACTGCTCCTAGAGTATTGAATGAGACAATTATTCTGCTGCTCCTTTTTGTAATGTTATCTTTCTTTGCTTGTATATTTTTATTTAATCTGATTATTTTTTAGATTGTTGTGTATTTACGTGTTTGTTATTTAGGTACTGACTCTTCTCATCCTTCTTCTTTGTTCTTTTTGAGGTATTTCTGGCCTATTTATTCTGATGACGTTTTTAAGGCTATATTGAAGATTGAAGAGAAGAAGAGGAAAAATTGAAGAAATGAATATACATATAATGAAAGAAAAAATTATTTAAATTTTATTATTTTATATTTTTTATTTTATTATTTCTTTTTATTTTTTTGTCTCACTTGAGCATATATATAATTCATACTTGAACAGATTTTATATTTTTACACTATCACTTTTTATTTTGTAATAACTCTTTTTGGATTGTACTTGGGTTTTTGTTCACATTTAATATATAATTACATGGATTTTTTTTTTTTTTATATGGTTGAATATTTATTATTGTGTATAGAAATATATGTATATATGTGTGTGTGTATATATATATTATGTGACAGACCGACAGAAAGCAGTTGCATGTTTCTGCCAGTAAGTGGAGCTGTACAGAAGATCCACAAGCAACACGCCACCAAGGGTACCTGGCCTTGGTGGGATAAGAGCCATCCATTTATGCTGTCAGTCACAGTATGCGGTTGGCAGCCGTCTATAGCCATTTCTGGGTCGGCTCTTATTGGGAGTAGGCAATGTGTTGGGTGGGTGTCTACTCCCCGTGTTCCAGAGCAGGTTTTTGGCATGGCCCTGGAGGCCTACAAAAGCCTGCTGCTCCAGGCAATCGGGGGGTGTGGTCTGCTATTTGGAGTGGAGCAGCAGAGGAGCCAAGGAGAAGGGCTATGGCCCCCAGGCTGGTAGTGTGACAGTATGAGTACTGTGATTTTGGTGGTCATTTGTGGTAGACTCAGATCACTGGGTAGTGAGGGACTCACTGTATGTGTTTAGTTAGTGGCTGGTCGGCTAGGGTTTGTTTTTGTACGTTTTCTGTGTACGGCTGTACGTTTATCTTGAGCCCAAATAAAACTGGTTGAGGCCAGTTAAACCAAGAGCCTGAAGTTGGAGTGCCTTATGTTGAAGTCAATTTGTGCCATTCCGCTTACCAAAGCGGCGATCCGCTGAGCTGAAAACCCCCTGAGACTGTCCAAGATGGCGGCCGGACAAGTGTGAGTCCTACAATATATATATATATATATATATGTATATATTTGTTTATTTACTGTGTATCAAATAGTAGTTTATGTAGGAATTATGTTATTAGTATACTTTGGTTGGCACTGTATTTGTTGTTTTATAAATTTTTGGTCTCACTTGAGCATATGATTAATTCACTTGAACATATTATGTATTTTATATTATCACTTTTATTGATGTTAATATATTTTTGGATTGCACTTGAGTTGGTCACATGTCCTGCTTTTTTATTTTTTATTATTTTATTTTTTTCTTTATTTTATTAATTTTTTCAGTGTGTGTGTGTGTGTATATATTATATATATATTAATATATATATATATATATATATATATATTTTTTTTTTATTGTTGCGTCTATTTTGTTTAGTTATTTTATATATTTTTCTCCGTTTGTGTCAGTATATACTTAATATCTTTCTTCTCCTTTTCTCACTGTTTATGATGTCCTCTGTTTCATTTGTGGTCTCCAGTCTTCACTGACTATGGGCTGCCATTTTTGGTGGGTCTTTAACTTATTCTTATAGTTTGGTCTTCAGTGTCTCCACTGATGTATTCCGCCATTTTTGGTGGGTTTATTTTAGTTTCATATGCTCTGGTTACTGACGCCGTGTCACAGCATATGTATTTTATATCCTTTGTCCTTTTCTGACGACATCCGTGTTTCCGGTCTGCATGCTGGCGTCGCACGTGGTCCGGGATTCATGTGACGGACTCAGCTAGACAAATGGGATACTTTTACTGTCGGGACCACAAGGTAACGGAGGATATTGCTTTCAGCTGTTTATATCTTTACCCTACTGGATGTGATAACCTTTTTAAGGGAGGTGAAGTTAGTTGTGTGTTAACCCCTGACGAAGCCAGGTGTGGAGAAACGCGTGTTGGGGTCTGTCTGTGCCTCCTCTGGGTGGGTATGCGCTCTTACTATGGGTGATTATATGGTGACATATCATTGATTATTTGTATATTTGGTTATATACTATGTTATTTATTTGATATGATTATGCACCTTATGTATACCACCTACTGTGGGGTTGTATCTTTGTGGCACCACCATTTTTAGCTATATGTATTTGGTCTTTGTATTTTTGTGTTTTTTACTATACATTTGTAAATGAATAAAAATTTTATATATATATATGTATTTTTGGTAGTTTTCTTTATATATTGGTGTTGATTATGTGTAAAATAAACAAAGTAGATCTTTAGTCACTGAAGTGAGTTTTTTTTTTGCTTTTTTCACAGCTTTATAGCCAGCTTCAGGCTGTGGGCAGGTCCACAATAGTGACTGACATTTCAGCTTTGCTATTCCTGAATCTGTTAGAGGGACACTGATGATGGAGGGGTTTTAAAAGCAGCGCATAAGGCCATGTTCCCGCAATGAAAAATCCGTACTGTAGTCTAAGCAGCATGGATTTTTTCCGGTCGTTTTTAAAATCCTCTGGATTCTAGCGGATTTTCAAACCTGCCAAATCTTCTGCAAGATTGCCATCTGCTTCTTGTACATTCAATGTATGGGACTGATGGAAAACCAAAAATCGACCGTGGTTTTTAGTGCAAATCTGTGATTTTAGACAGCATTTTTAACATTGTTGTGTAAACATAGCCTAAGGCTACAGAACTCTACAGGGATAAAGTTTGTCAGTAAGAAACATAAACAAGAACCTGTTGCTAATAAATCACAGCAGGGATTGACATCATCATACAGGTCACTGGTAGAGCAGAAAGAGGTGGTCGATAACCTAGGAAACCTTTTGTAAACAAGCAACATGTAAGAATTGCTCTAACTCTGAAAAAAAGCAAAATTGGAACAGCAATGTATTTGGTAATAGTCTTTATTTTCAGAAGTGGTTCCAGCTGGAAGAAGTATAAATACTTCCTTTATCTTTCCCATTTCCTTGATTTGTCTGAAAAAAAAAATATGAAAAAAGGCTGTGTATGAAGCCAACCTGAGCCTGAGTTCAAATGGTGTTTTATGATGTCTACTTTGCATCAGTATTTCTAAGCCAAAATCTAGGACGGAAAACTAAAGACAGGAAAACAAGTATAATAAAAAAAGCTTGCACCTCTTCTGTGTTTAGGATCAATTCCTGGTTTTGGTGTACAAAAACTGAAGTAAAATATGCATGAAGAAAAAGCCTAAGGACTGGTTCACATTTGCAACTGAAGTTCCATTGACTACAATGGGTCTTTAGGGTGTCTGTCGCTGTGTCCATCATTTTAGAACCAATAGCGCAGCCTACTGCTTGCGATGGAGGTTCCAAACAGAACCTCCAACTCTAATGTGAAACAGACCTAAGGGTGGTTTCACACTTTTTTGGTAAAAACTGCCACTTCAGTTTTTAACCAAAGTAAGGAATTGATTTAGGAGAAAGGGGAAGTAGAGTCTAAGGCTATGCTCACATGTACTGCGGTGCATAGTACGTCGTGTGCTTCAGGAGCTCGCGCTGATCAGTGCGTACTCTCAAGGCGTGGGGGGCCTGCAGCCCGCCGGCCCCATAGACATGCATTACTCGCGGCAGGGCCATTCTTAGGCTAAATTGCACTCAGGGCGAGGTGAAGAAATTTCCTGCTGTAGAAAGTTAGCTCTGGCCGATGCAAACTTTCAACAGTGCTATGATCCGGCCCCCTATTCAGTTCAGTATTCCTCGTGACATGTCACTACTTTTTCGGGTGTGTACTGTGCATCGGGGAATACACAGGTTTAGAAAAGCCCTTAATGAGTTCTATGATATTACCGTATTTGCGGGACATACTTCGGGTACATTGCAGCACAGTTAGCATGCCCTGCAAATACATCATGTTAACATACCCTAAGGCCCCGTTCACACGGCTTATTCACGCCGGATTTGCGAGCCGGATTGCGCTCGCAATTCCGGCTTGCATAAGGGGCGGGGGCGCGGCACGCCGGCCCCAAAGACTTCCATTATCCATGGCGCGTATTGCGCCTGGATAATGTGCATGTCACTTTCCCCCCGCCCGGCGGATTCGCCGAGCGGTGAGGAGCGACGGAATCCACTGTTCTCTATGAGAACAGTGGATTACGGTAATTACTGCGACGGATTGGCGCCGTACTGCAGCGCAAATCCGGCGCGGAGTACGGCGCCAATCCGTGGCAAAATAAGCCGTGTGAACACGGCCTAAGGGTTTATTTTATCCCTGAAGGTTTAGGATGTTAAAATATTTATTAGTAATAATCCAATAATCTGGTTATTGAATGAGTTAAATAGTAGCTGTGGATATGCCATAAATGTCCAGTAGAGGAATACACCTCATAGAATTAAGACATGCTATATAAAGACATGAAGTGTATACAACAGATATAAATTACAAATGTGTTTAACCTTTTAATGACTGTGTGCTGTCTTTTCATAATGATCAGTGCAGGACCCCTGTCTGCAGCATCAAATATTTGCGTTGCTGCAATAGGGGAGATAGGGGAGCCCTGCCCCCTAAATGTGCTGAGAATTGAACTGTACATCGTCGGATTTTCAGACGGTTTGCAGATTTGGAAACCATCTGAAAACCACCAAGCAACCATCCCCATAGACTTTAATAGAAAAGGCCTCCAGTAGTCTACACTGAGTGGATTTTCAGTTGGAGGGGTTTTCACACCGCCAGTGTTCTGAAAAACTTGGAACATGCACAATCTTCCGCTCGGTTTTCAGGTGGTAGGTGTGTTATTCAATGCTTAAGGGGGATGGGCGAATCCGCAAACCACGGAAAGAACTGTCCCCCAAAACCATTGAAAAGACAATAAAGTATTCGGGACTGATTCTTAAATCAGAATTGGAACCAGTATTTTGTTCTACATGTGGCGTAGCCTTTCGCTTCTTTCCTAAAGCAGCCTCTGACCACAGCCTAGATCGAAGGAAGCCTCTGATCACCCTTCAATTGCTAGTGTCCAGGACCTTAGCATGATCATAGTGGACTCCCCTGTAATATCAGGTCATCAAGTTTCCTAGTGACCCGATTGGAGCCTGGGAATTCCCTCAATAACATAGAATGGACCCCTAAGTTGTCTTGCTAGAAGCCCACTGTTCGGACAAAATGCATATTGCCGTAACAGCAGCTTGTGTCATATAGTAAAAAAAATTATGGGGATGACCAGTTCTTTCATTATATTAATCAGGATCACTATGTGCTACAATATATTTATGGACTTTATTGATGCTGTATGATGTTTAGGTGTGTATTTTTATTTTTATTTTAATTATTATGTTTATGGCAGTAAGTGATGGTGTTCCTTTCAGAACGTCATCCATTACTACAGTATAGAAGCTCCGGGTGGCCTGCTGACTAGCACACATGCTTGATAATTATTTACTTAGCTTGCGCATTAGTCAGCAGGCCAGCCTGCGCTTCTATACTGTAGTCCTCCAGAATGAAACGTCACACTATATAAAAAGGTGTCGCGGTGCCTTCCTTGGGTAACACTGTGACTGCAGCATAATAATTAAATAATTATTTAATATTTAACTATTTGCTTTATATGGAGAAAAAGTGAGGTATTTATTCTGCCCTTGGTTCACTATGCTTAGATCACTTTGGTTGTATACACATGTATTTTGGTGAGTATATATTGTATAAGCAAATTATTAACTAATCTTTTGTGAATATTTATAAATTGGTTTGTGCACCAGCACTCTGTATTTATATGTATTTTTTCTTGTATGACATACTCTATTTCCTCTGTTGTTTGTTACTTGATTAATTTACCTATTGTATGTAAAATATGGCATTTAGTATTTACTTCTTGTTGCTGCATTATGATAGCATTATTCTCTTCCACTTTTAATTATTTCTAACCCTATCGTGTTATGTGTGCTTGACAAACAAAGATTATTAATTTATTTTAACTCTATTAATGCTTATGATTTCTTATTTGTAACATTGTGATTTATTGGAGGTAGTAGATTTTTATATCCAGAGTTGTTTTCGTACTACCCAGTTTTTAAGGTGGAAGATTTGCATTGTTGAAGGAGACAGCAAATCTGCAGAACCGTCCCCCAAAACCATCCAAAAGATGACAAAACAGCGACCGTATTCTTAAGACCACACTGCCATGTGGATGGACCCTTACAGTCACAAATTACCCTTAATTAAGCAAAATGCTGATATGACCCTCAGTGAAAACAAGTTTGACACCTCTGCCTTACAATAATATTCCAGGCAAAACTGTTAAAGTAAATCTATACTTGGTCGATTTGTTGCAAAAATGTTTGTAAATTTACCTGAATTTGAAGCTGAGTTGCAAAAATTTCTAAAGAATATGTTTGTAAATGAACACCAAAGAAACAATTTCTTTGTCATTGTAACGGATGCTGGTAGTGGATCCGCTGGACCACCGCAAGCGATGGGGTAGCCGTACCAGGGACGGAGTCAGTAGAAACCCGGTTTTCACCAGAGCCCCACGCACAAAGCGGGATGGACTTTGCTGCGGGCGGAGGAACTACAGGTCGCCCCACTGGCGGTGACTTGCTTGCGGTGGCAGACAAGGCAGTGCGTGGTACAGAATCGTGAGAACGTAGGCGAAAGTCGGGGACAGGCAGGAGGTCAGGGCAGGCTGGCAACGGTTCGTAGTCAGGATACAGAGCGAAAAAGGTTTCGGTACAGGAAGTCAGGCAACGAGACAGAAGAAGCTTTCTCTAAAGGCAGTATGCACTAAAGATCCGGCAAAGGTGACCGGAAGGGAAGGGGGTTAAATAGGGGGTCACCTGCGCCCTTTAACCAATAATGGGCGTTACTGGCTTTTAAATCCCCGGAGAGCCGGCGCGCGCGCGCTAAGGCGCGGGCACGCCATGCCGGCCGGGCCAGGAGGTCGGAAGGATCGGGAGCGCAGGAAGGTAAGGGTGAAGGCGCGGGACCCGACGCGGGACCGGCAGGGGCGCGGGGACCCGTGGGGTGGCAGCACGAGTGCGCCCGCAGACCGGGCGAGGGGCTGCGGGACCACCCGTGACAGTACCCCACCCCCTTAGGCCCCCTCCTCCTACTGGTTCGGAGGAAGGACAACACGAGACTGCGGTCCAGGATGTTCTCCCTCAGGGCTCACCAAGTTCTCTCCTCCGGACGAATCCCTCCCAATTCAACCAAGAATTGCCGTTTCCCCCTAACGACCTCATAGCAAGATCTCTTTGACCGCAAATATGTTGGAGGCTACGGACTCAGGAGAGGGAGGGACAACTTTTTCTGGAGAAGCGGTTCAACCGGACGGCTTCAGGAGGGATACATGAAAAGAATTAGGGATCCCGCGCGGGGGGCAATTTTATTTAGGTGGGAGGGAGTTGAGCCTATAGCACAGGATAATACGGCTCAGGTGATTTCAAAGGGTCCCAGGAAGCGCGGGCCAAGCTTGTAACTGGGGATTTTTAACCTGACATATTTGGCGGGGGAAAACAGCCAACTTTGTCTCCAGGGGTAAAGTGGTGCTGGTCTCCTCTTCCCTGTCCGCCTGGGCCTTCATACGGGCGGCAGCACGCTGCAGGGACTGGCGAGTCTGCTCCCAGATGCCAGTAGGTCGTGGACCCAAAGGCATCCACAGAGGGAACCTCGGAGGAGGAGGGCAGAGGGAGAGGAGGTCGGGGATGCCGGCCATATACAATTAAAAAAGGGGACGCGCTGGGAGGACCCTGAATCTAGCGAATTGTATGAAAAATTCGGCCAGGGTAGGAGATCGGCCAATCATTCTGGCGAGCAGGAAAACAAAAGTGATGTAGTAAACTTCTGCCAGAATCTGGTTGGACTCTCTCTACCTGGCCGGTTAGATTGCGGATGTGTAAGACGAAGAGTAGTCTAACTTCACCCGCAACGGGGAGCAGAACTTGGCTTAGCGGCAGAACTTGGACCACGAACTGACCCCACGATCAGAGGACGATGTGAGGGGGCAGACCGTGCAGGCGAAAGATGTGATCTAGAAAACAGGTAGCAAGAGTGGTGCGGAAGTACCCAGGCAGGGGGCGAAGTGCGACTATCTTTGAAAACTATCCGTAATGACCCAGATCCGGGTGTTACCCGAAAGAGGATGAAGGGTCGGTGATGAAATCATCGCCACCTGGGACATGAATACTGGGCGTAGGCAGGGTTCGCAGCAGCCCAGTGGGCCGTGGCGGGGCACCTTATTCGTGGCACAGGTAGACACAGGCATCCACGAAAGTCCTTATTTTCTTTAGCCAGTCCTGGCCACCAGTAGAACCGAGAGATCAACTGGGGAATGATCTACGGGCTCACGGATGTCTGCCAACAAAGAGGCAGTGTCCCCAATTTCAGGATTCTCTTGCGCAGCGCAATGGCCGAACGTAGGTCTTTTGGGCCAGGGAGGTATCTGCCGAAGGAGGGACAGGTGCTGCCTGGGATCAGGCGTTCCAGGGGGTGTTGATGTTGTTGGATCTGCGGTCCTCTCGTAACGTCGGTTGCGCGAGGAGAGAGCATCTGCCTTATGTTCTTTTCGGCTGGCGAAAATGGATCCGGAAGTCAAATCTTGAAAAAAAAGAGACGCGTGCTTGCCGAGGGTTGAGCGCGTGGGCCGCCTGGAGATACTGAAGATTTGTGTGATCCGTAAAGACCTCGAAAAGGATGACGAGCTCCCTCAGAAGATGCCGCCACTTCTCCAGGGCCATCTTGATAGCGGTAATTCTCGGTCCCCAATAGCATAGTTCCTCTCTGCGACGAGAAGGGTTTTGGAGGAAGAAGCCGCAGGTGATGGATCTCCCCATTGGGACCCTTTTGGTAGAGTAAGGACTGCTCCGGCCCCCACCAAAGAGGCATCCACCTCCAGAGATGGAAAGTTCTCAGGTCAGGCGTGACAAAATAGGTGCGGAAGCAAAGGCTGACTTTCAAATCCGAGGAGCCTCTTTCGGCCTGGTGGTGGCCAAACATTTGGGAATAGCCCTTCTTCCTGGTGAGAGCCACAATTGGAAGCCACCAGTGTAGAGAAGTGGGATATTAAAATGCCGATACATAATGGCAAGCCCAAAAAACTTGTATGGCTCGAAGTCCAACAGGTCGTGGCCATTGCAAGGATAGCAGACAGCTTAGTGGGTCCATTTGAGGCCTCGCGGTCGAGATCGATGTAACCGAGAAAGGCAGATTGGTTGGTGTAACTCGCACTTCTCTAATTTGGCGTTACAGGCGGTTGCTGTAAGGCTGTTGCAGGACTAGGGCGTAACCTGTGATAGATGGTTCGGAGGTCTGGGGAGAAAACCAGGATGTCGTCCAGATACACGATGACCACACGTGAGAGCAGGTCCTGAAGATGTCGTTTACGGAACTCCTAAAGGACGCGGGAAGCATTGCACAGACCGAATGATCACTAGGTATTCAAATTGGCTCGTCGCGGGTATTGAAACGTCCGTATTCCACTCATCCCCTCACGGATCTGATGTGATTGTATGCCCGCGCAGGTCCAATTGGAGAGACCTTGGCTCCCTGTAGAGGTCAAAGAGTTCTAATTAGAGGCATCGGGTACCGGTTTTTCACGGTAATCTGGTTCAGGCCCGGTAGTCGATGACAAAGGCGGAGAGAACTATCCTTCTTCTGTGAAGAAAAACCCGGCTCCGGCGGGTGACGAGGACTTGGTATAAAGCCTTTTGCAGGTTTCTCAGGATATAGTCCGACATGGGCCTGGTCTCGGGTCTGGAAAGGGTAACTTTACCCGAGGAAAGGACTGGTCCAGGAAGGAGTGCAATGGGACAGTCGTAGGGGCGATGAGGAGGGGGGGGGGGGGGGGAGGGATTCAGCCTGTTTCTCCGAAAAAAAACGTCCACTGTAGTCGGTTTTCAGCGTGAAAAATGGACCTGGCAGGGGACCTGTAAGATGATGAGGTGGAATGGCCCGGAACTGGCCGCGGAACAGAGAGACAGCGATTCTGGGGCGTGGGGCCCCAGCGTAGAACCTCCCCGGTTCTCAGTCGAGGGTCGGGGCATGGAGCTGTAGCCACTGGAAGGACCAAGAGGGATAGCTGGAGGATGACCGGTGGAGGAAGTAGATGATGATCTCTCCTTGTGTAAGGCCCCACGGCGGAGAGGACATTGGTTGGTTCACGTACCGAATGGCCTCCTAAGTAGCTCGCACTCACGGAGGAGATCACCAGGGGCTTCACCAGACGGATCGCCGGAAGGCGATGCTGGGATACCAGGGTGGCTGAATAAAGTTCCCCGGCGGATCCAGAGTCCAGGAGGCGGGCACCCGAAAAGCGAGTCCGGAACCCGATGAAACCTCACCTCCATAGTAAGCGTGGAGTGGAAGTGTTCACACCCAGGGATGCCTCTCCGACATAGCCTAGGTGCGGGCGTTTCCCTGCCTGCTGTGGGCGAAGCGGGCAAACCATTGCGGAAGTGATCCGGGCTGGCTCAGTAAAGGCACAATTTCTGCTGCCTGACGGCGGGGACAGCTCCTGTTCGGACAGAGTGCCCGGTCCACCTGCATGGGTTCTTCACTGGTTGGAAGTGAAGCGGCAAGCTGTGGTCTTTGGAAGACGGGGGCCAGGCGAGGACTACGGCGTGGTTGGGCGAGATCACGTTCCTGGCGTAGTTCCTCTTGTCGCTCGGCGAAGCGAACATCGATCCGAGTGGCTAGGTGGACCAGTTCGCTTAGAGAGCACGGGGATCACTCTGGCCGCTAGGGCGTCCTTAACTCTGCCCCCGGACAGGCCCTTTTTTAAAAGTTGCACATAGAGCGGCGTCATTTCCAGGTCAGCTCCGACGCCAGGGTCCGAAACGAACTGCGTAGTCGCCGACAGAGAGTCACATGGCGAAGATTAAGTAGAGCGGTCTCTGCCGAGGAAGCCCGTGCCGGCCTTCAAAGACACTGCGGAAATTCTGAGAGGAAAAGCCTGTTAGGTTCGTCTCACCGGATCGCCCCTGTCCCAGAGGGGGGTGGGCCCAAGCTGAGCCTTCCGGACAGCAGACTGACCGCGAAGGCACCTTAGAACGTTCAGTGGGAAATTGACGGCCATCAACTCAACGGTGCATCGGCACTGGGTTATAAATCACCTGCATAGTTTTGGAGTCCCTTTCAAACGTGTCGGGTAGTGGTAGCGCGCCGAGAGAGTCCAGGTGCTGGCGGAGGCGTGCCACAGGAGGCGGTGTCGGCGGGCTGTTGGTTAGCCAGGAGCTGCTGCATCAGGCGGACATGATTCAGCTGCTGGGCTTGTTGCGCTAGTTGATGTGACTGCTGAGCCACTATCGCAGTGAGATCCGGTTCCACCAGGGCAGAGGTACCTTGGCGGGATCCATGGCCGGATCATTACTGTAAGGATGCTGGTAGTGGATCCGCTGGACCACCGCAAGCGATGGTGTAAGCCGTACCAGGGGGACGGAGTCTAAGTAGAACCCGGTTTTCCCAGAGCCCGCCGGCCAAAAGGTGGGATGGACTTGCAGCGGGGAGACTACCAGGTCGCCCACTGGCGTGACTTGCATGCGTGGCAGCCAAGGCAGTGCGTGGTACAGAATCGTGCGACGTAGAGGCGAAGTCGGGGGACAGGTGGGAGGTCAGGGCAGGCGGCAACGGTTCGGTAGTCAGGATACAGGAGCGAAAAAGGTTCGGTACACGGAAGTCAGGCAAGAGACAGAAGAAGCTTTCTTAAAGGCAGTATGGCACTAAAGATCGGCATAGGTGACGGAAGGAAGGGGTTAAATAGGGTCACTGCCAGCCTTACCAATAATGGGCGTACTGGCCTGTTCTAATCCCCGAGAGCCGGCGCGCGCGCGCCTGCGGCGCGGGCACGCGCTCGCCGGCCGGCCAGGAGGTCGGAAGGACTCGGGGCGGCAGGAGGTATGGGGGAAGCCGGGACCACGACCCGGGGACCGGCAGGGGGCGCGGGGGGGACCCGGCGGGTGGCAGCACGAGTGCGCCCGCAGACCGGGCGAGGGGCTGCGGGACCACCCGTGACAGTCATGCACTCCCATCCTGTCTATCATTGCAAGTAAGTCTTTTCTCTAAAGTCCTTGAATTATCACAATAGGCAAACAATAGAGTCCTGAAGTTAATGGACAAATTCAGCCCCACTACATCAGCTAAATGCTGGGCTAAGTTCTTATTGCAGCATAAAATCCAAGTAAATAAAGAGTAATATCTCACAGATCAGACATAAGGGATGGCTAATTTGCTACTCAGTGTCAGTGCTGATGGTGAAAGCTCATATGTCTGAGTCACGAGCTCATAAACATCCATATGAAGTCACGTCTGCCATGACAGATTCCCTTTAAAATCTAAGACTTGCAGTTTGACATGACATAAGGCTCTGTATGGAAATGAATCATATTAACATTAATTATTATTTTTCTTTTATTAAAACAAAATCTCTATACAAAATTCCTATAACCAAAATAGTATAAAGTCTTATATAGGTCAATTGGAAAAGATTAACAGATGAGGAGACCAATAGCAACAAATCCGGTATCTTTTATATTTAAGGCCAAACTCATTTGATGTCTCTAGTATACTGTTGTTTGGTATATGTTATGTTGCTACCATCTGTAAACAAAATGTATACCATGTGATATAATTTTTTTTTTGTTTTACTGTAGTCAGTGGCAGACATACATAACCGTACAGGCATATACATGCCATACATTCTGGGTGTGTGTTGGCTTGATTTCCACAAGTTGGAAATGTTTTCCAGAGGTTTTGTTTCTCTTTTTGCTGCTTATTTTTTTTGGGGGGTGACGGTGCTAAAGCACTGCTGCCAAATATTAGCTAAAAATATATAGCAAAATCTTAAAAATGTCTGCCACTATTGGCCTACATTGATAAAAATAAGTACATACTGTGGCATATTTTTCAATACTCTCTCACACTTAGACAGTGTAAACTTAGATTATACTCTTTTGCAATGCGCCACATTTACCATAGTGTTGATAGATCTGGCACATGTTGAGATAGTCTAATCTAAGTTTAAACCTTCTATTGGATAGTTGGCTTACTTAATAACACTAATTGCACCAAAATGTTGCCGCTTTGTTTGTTACATGGAGTCTCACACTAAGCCACACACCTTTCAATAAAGCCACACCTATTTTAATGAGGCGACTACCCTTTGTCAGATGAGGCACAGAAGTGTCTAGACCAGTGTTTCTCAACTCCAGTCCTCAAGACCCACCAACAGGTTAGGTTTCAGGATCTTCCAAAGAAGTGCAATGACACTAATTATCACCTGTTTGCTATACTGAGGAAATCCGGAAAACTTGACCTGTTGGTGGGTCTTGAGGACTGGAGTTGAGAAACACTGGTCTAGACACTGTCTAAAACACATAATAAAGCAGATACATTAGTAATTTTGGCACAAATTGCACCACAATACTAGCCTAATTGCCATGATAAATATGCCCCTAAGTGTCTAGATTTTGGGTGAAATATATTAAGACAGGCAGAAAATATGTCTGTCTTAATGAAAAGTGCACTGGAATAAAATAAGCCAAATTTAGTAAGGCTTAATAAATTAGGTGCATCTTTCAGTGACTGTGCACCTGTCTAAAAAGGAATAAGCCACTTGGGACCTGGGATCGATTTTTGGCTTAATTTGCACCACTTTTTTAAATTTCATGGACAGTTAGAGGTCACACTCCTTTTGTTAAGCTTCTCTAATTTTTCAAAAATTTGCAATCTTGATCTAAAACAGCTCAAAAGTCCAAAATTTTGCGCAAATGCCACTAGCACAATACTTTTTTTGCGCCAGTAGGATGGCGTAGATCACTTAAAACATTTTTCCTTTTTGTGCTTGGTTACTGCCACAAATAGTAGTCTGTATTCAGTAGAACAGTACCAGTCTTAAAGGGTTTTCTCTCTACAAAGATTAGCTTTCAACATGTAGGGACAGGTAATTGAATTCTTAATACTTTAGGCGACATGTCCGAAAATTGTCGTTGCCGCGGCAGTTTTTAGGTGCATTAAATAAGTGTAAAGTGCGCCAGAAAGTCCGATCCTCTCAAAAATCTGGCGTCAGGTATACTTTGCATAGTAAACTTAATGCGCCTAAAAAGGCACATTGCACCTAAATATGCGCATTGCGCAGATCGTGACACATAGCGTATCATTGGTAGTGTATGCATTGCGCAATGGAGGCGCATAACATAACATTAGTAGTGTATGTAATGCGCCTCAATAGGCACATTGCATTATGGAGGCGCACAGCATATCATTTTTAGGCGCATTATATGCCGGGCACGACACATTGTAAGGCGCCTAAAAAATGGATTAATGCGCCTTATTTTTGGCGTACGACATTTCATTTTACAAACGAGAGTATAATATTATTTTTTTTTTTTTCTTTATGTACCCCCCTATATATATTTTTTAATAATTTTATTATTGTATTTATGTTTTTTGTTTTTTTTATTTTTGCGGACGAAAGTGTTTTTGGCTCAAAATAGACCAAAAAACTGGCATTTGCGTATTGGGACGTCGCCTTTTGATTTGACTTTATTCAGGAGATAAGAGGGATTTTGTGTGTTCTGAGTGCAACTCAGGATCAGAGATCTCGGTGTATCACGCGCTACTGCAACCCCTCCCTCGCATGTGGTTTACGGGCTCGCGCATGTCACCATGGTTGGGAGAGCTCACTCTGAGCAGGCTAATTACCTCTATCAATTACCTCTATTTGTTTATATAAATGCAAATGTTTTCACTCCTTAGAGCACTAGTAGCTTTGTTTACTGAAGATTAACTCTCCTGCACTGCTCTTTCTAATGTCTCAGCTAGTTATAGGGGAGCAAAATATGCTAATCACTGCTATGGACCCACCCACAGCCTGATGAGGCAGAGTAAAAGAAAAGCTGGTCGTGACTGTAAAACTGCATGGTAGAAAGCTAAATAAACAACAGTCGTTATTTGCAGACACCAGAACTACACCATGGCCTGATGATTCAGCCTGCAATCAGGAACAACACATACCTCTTTGTGCATCAAAAAACTTTGTATGGCACAAGTCAGCAGTTTTAATGAGATTACCTCACTCATGCTGGACCCATTTTTTTTCTCCGGAAGGGTATCTCAACACACCACCATGCACAAGCATCATCGTTTTCATAGGCCAGGGAGCATTTACGTTGGATGAGGTATCAGTGGTCCTCAGTGCTGTTCATTGATGAAAGTTGATTCAGTCTGAGCAGAAATGATGGCCACCAACGATGACTGAGATATCAAGGAGAGCACTACTGATTCCTGTCTATCGCTGTTCAACGACTCGCAGCCTTTAGTGGGCTGGTCGTTTACTATGTGCGGAGGTGTATGATATGCGCTCTCTAGCTACGCTCATGCACCCACCCTCTCACTCCCTTTGTGAAATGTACAGTGATGGCCGCTACTACTTGAATCACATCATTAATACAGTCATTGTGTCTCTGCATCAACAACACAGGGCTAATTTCATCTTCATTGATGACAATGCTTCAGCTCAAGGAGGTTGTATCATTAGGGAACAGCTGTTGGAGACTGGGGTGTAGTGCTAAGATATGTAAGAATCCATTGGAGTTCATATCTGACAGTATCTCTTTAAAGAATATTAGATGGTTAAAGCTAGTCTGTGAGTCCTGGTTAAAGATTCCAACACTGGAAATGTTTAGTGAGAAGTGGTGCTATTCCCACATAACCCTGTACACAGAGCTCTCTTAGCAGTGTTTCTCGCATAATTTTGTTGTGAGAACGCTGTACCACGTAGACATAGCTCCATGTTAGTGAGAACAACTCATGCTTATAATACTACTCAGAAATGTTCAGGGAAAAATGATGGTAAAAAAGGTGTTTATGTCCTATTACCTGGAGTGTTCAACATCCGGTGATGGATTTTTCCAGTGCCAGGTTAACCTCTGAAGAATTTGCCATTCAAAGGAGGGGTGGCCTTATACTGGAAAAATACTGATCTGTTAGTTTGCGTAACACTTGGTTACGCAGGCTTTTGTTTTCAAATGAGATATAAGCTGAGAAAGTTTATGGCGAAGTGAGAAGTATCTGGACCCATGGGCTATACCAGGGACGCCCCACTGTCACAGTGATGAAGCCCAGGAATTCTCTCTATCTTTGCTGGCCCACTTCTCCCGCTGATGCCAGATAGATGAAGCATATAAGATTCCTGATGAAGCTTTGACCTGTATAGAGGTGTAATGGAAGTATTTAACCTTTGTAATCTATATTATACAATAGTTTACACAATATCACACTATTTCTTTTGTCTTTTATAAATCACTGATTCTTATATAATAAAAATTGATAATAAGATTTAGCTGTAGCTTTTTTAACGCATTATATGACCCCTTAAAATAGTTGGCAAAACACTGGGGTGCCTCAAATGGAGTGGCCTGCACTTTCTCCAGATCTGAATCCCCTAGAAAACCTATGGGATCAGCTGAGTTGCCGCATAGAAACTCGTAACTCTGTTCCCCTGAACCTCAATGACCTGGGGGGCGCCCTTCAAGAAGAGCGGGATGCCATGCCTCAGCAGTCAATAACTAACTTTGTGAACATATGAGGACAATCATTGATACTAGCTGTGAATTAATCTCAGGCCACATGACGCGTTATTGAGAAATTGACATTTTTGATGGTGTATACCCTCCACTGTTGTTGGCTTTTTCTTTCATTAAATTTTTTGAGATGAGAAAATCAACATTGTATGCTACGACTTAAATGGATTTCTTTAAGGAGACAATATCACTCTAGCGGAAAATTTTTAAGTTTTCCATAAGTTTCACCCAAAAGACATATATGTAACTGAAACAGCAAATAGATGGGAAGTCTTATCAATAGGATTATGTGCTTTATACTGTATAAAATATACTTTTACTAAATAAGTAAATTTAACAAAATATGATTATTGGCCAGTAATGTTTTTTCTATGTGACTTAAGGTAATTAAAATTTCTAATATTTCATTGGTTTCAGTATTTAAAAAGTATATCCCAGGTATTTGTCAATAAAAAGTGATTCCTGAGGGTCACACCCTTGAAGACCTCATGAAGACCACTTCAATGGCTGTGTCTTCTGTGTCTCGCGCCTTGGTGTGGCTCCAGTCAACAGTTTCCTCTCCTTTAGGCTGCATCTACAATTTTGAACATCGAGCTGTATAGACGACAGCTTAGATTTTCTTTTGAGGTCTATGGGGATGATTATACAGTCAGATTTTTGCAGATTTTAAACACTGAATCCACTTAAAAATCTGACCATCCTTTAGTCAACCACCTAGATGCCATAAACACTATTGACCACAGTATTTAGTTGGTTAAATGACTGGGATTGTAGCCAGTTCTGATCCCAGCAGACGCATCAGTCGCCTACATGTCCACATGGCACTTTTTACAGTCGGTATTACAGACATTTTTCAGATTTGTAAACCGACTGTCAACCTTTTTCATTGACTGAAACAGATTCTTCGCGGCGCATGCAGTCCAATTGATAGTTTTTCTGCCAGATGGAAAAAACGTAGAATATGTTAATTCTTCTACTCGGTTTTCAGGCAGAAGATGTACATGTCAGTGGTTGAGGGGGATGGGCGAATCTGCAAAAAAAAAAAAAACCCCGAGCAGACAGAACCGTCCCCAAAGCTATGTACACGACATCAAATACCGTCTGATTCTTTAATCAGACATTGAGCGGTACGCGTTTAACTGCCTGTGACGCACCCTAACTCTCCATTACAGCTGGCTCCAATTATGGATGGTGGAGGCGAACATTTTCTGAGCCCGCACTATACTATTTCTGTAAACATATGGTACCTGGGGATCCCCAACTCTTCTGGGAGTTCAGGAACATCAGGGGTTAGTTAAGTACAGTACTTTCAGGAGTATATACAGGGTTTTAACATGGAGGAGGTAAAGGGAATGGTCATGCATAAGAATCCCGTACATACAAATGTAAAGTGAACAAAACATGTTGTTTCACAGTGTATGTTGTATATAAATAATGCTTCCTTGCTATACACTACCATAAAACACAAAATAATATTACTGCTGCATTGTACAAATAAATAATAATGCCACTATTCCATGCAGAAATATTCCATGCCAATGTTAGTAATGGCATAGAGTGGTAAAATCTGCTTGGGTCTAGGCCAACAAATTGGATAATGATTGCATCTCACATGCTCTGCGTAACAATATTTTTATTATTGATTTAATGGATAAAAAGTTTATGTATTCAAACATATTTGTATAGTGGAGGGGGCCCTGTTTTCATTATTTTTTTCTTTATGGTCATATTAAATAATGAAATTCTGGCTTTCTACAGTAACTATACAATAACTATACACAGAGCTCACTATATATCATCACCATCTGACAGATATGACAACCTTATCTCTATGGTGTATTCTTTAGGAATTAACCTGACAAGTTAACCAATGGCATTGCAAAATGAGCAAAAAGACAAAACAAAATAAGCACATTTTCATAATTGGGTGTCACCTCCGACCTCGCACCACAAGATTCATAAAGACTCACTATTTTCTTAAAGGGTATCCAAACTTATTCGGCCAGCCAGCCGCTTTAATATACATAATCCATCCAATTACTTAAGCTGTATTGAAAAGTGAAATACAGTTTTGTGTGGTGAACTCCTTCACAATGAATGTCCAGACATCCGCCATACAATGATTAAGCTCAGGTCACACATACCAAATGAGTAACATCTCATTACAGAACAAATCACCTAATTCAATTATTCAGATCTCATTCGTGTTATGGCAGAACAGGGTACATAATCCAGCCCTGGTTATCTTCCTATTATTTTCTTTAAAATACCCCTTTCCTTACCAATCCAACCCAACCTCTACTCTACCCCCCCCGCAGTCTCTCTCCAGCCCAGCCTCCTGCCCCACGCCCCCCACCTTGATGTAATTATTTTCATTACTCATGCTTAATTATGAGCTTACCGGTTTTACCTTATTTCATTTAAAAATGTGCAGCATTTGACCTTAAGCGCATTAGGTTTACTAACTTTGCCGTGGAATCCAGTGTTTTTTGACTCTGCACTTTGTGTAGGAGCAATGCGGTTAATTGCGGCCTCCCGAACTTGTCTGCAGCCAATGGCTGCTGCCATGCCATGTGCACCGAGTGAACGCCCTCGAGAGGTGGCCCCGATCCCATCTGTATATGTCCACGCTGATCACAGTCGCTCGCTCAGTACCAGGGCCCCGCCCGCACGTGCGCGTCACACTCTCCTCACTGTATGATTGGGGAAGGTGCTGCCGCGGAGCTTGTAATAGCTCTTATGAAGAAAGATATACATACAGCGATTTATGGGGGGCGGCTCAGCTTGTTCAGAGATTTTCTCTTAACGTTTCTATTTCTGATTTTGTGGGGTATGTGGATCTGAAGTCCAGTGATGCGTCCATTGCAGCTGCAAATACATTTTAAATTTGCTACTGCTCAAAGCACATTGAATTTTAAAGGGGGGAATCTAAAGCCTTTTCCTTTTTTGTTTTCCCTTTTTTTAAAGAAACAGCGTTTTTAAAAACCCAAAATCCCAAACCTTAAATTTTTTGGCTTTTCCCAATTTTTTTTGCGAAATTTTACATCCAGGGGGGTTTAAAATTAACGTTGTTTTTGGTTTCTGTGGTGACTAAAAAAAACCGCCCCTTTTTTTTAAACCCGGCCCCAAAAAAAAATTTTTTCCTGAGCAAAAATTACCAGCAAAGGGTTTAAATTTTACAAGTTTTCCTCTTGTTTTTGGCAGCGTAAAAAATACACCCTTTGTAACACGCTAAAAAGGCTGGAAAATTTTTTTTTGGGTTTGGGCTCAATTCTTTTGCCAATTAAACATCCGGGGGTTTTAAAAAGGGTTTTTTTTCTGCAGTTGAAATTTCAGAAAAAATAAACTTTTTTTTTCCCCCCCGGGCCACAAAAGGGAAATTTCTGAAAGCAAAATTTCCCATACCCAAAGGGGTTTAAATTTAAAGCCTTTTTGTGCTTTTACATTCAGTAAAAATACAAAAGGTTTTTTTAAAGGGGCACATAAATAAATTTTTTCCCCTGCCCTTTTTGGGGAGCCAATTTAAATCCGGGGTTACCCAAGTTTGTTACGGGTTCATTTGGAGTAAAAATACAGGGGTGTGTATTTATCATAAAAAAATCTTCACCCAAACAGTGTCTGTCCCAATTTTTAGAAAAAACAGTTTTGCAGACAAAAAGGTTGGCGGGCTTTTCCCTGCGAGGGGCATGGACAAACTTTCCCTTTGGACCCATCCCGGGGGGTCGCAGCACAGCAAGGGGACGTCGCAGCGGGGTCACTGGGGTTGGGGCCCATAACTCCCGGGGCTGTCACCCTAGCGGCCGTTTTCTGACTAGAAAACCCCAAGGGCTTGTTTGGGTTTTGCCTAAGTCACCCCATTTTCCCCCAGATGACATCTGACAACCCCCCAAGAGTCGGGGGGGGAAACGTCAACACAACCCTTGGGGGCATCCCCGGGGAGGGGTTCAGGGGCCCCTCACCTCCCCAACCCGCCTCTGTCCCATCCGTTTTCCCTCAGCCATTAATCAAACCATTTTAAACCCTTTCTCAGCGCCACTAAATACAGGATGAACAATTTTTTGGGGAAGGGCAGCCCAAAATTTTACGGGCACAAGAAAGGGGGGCAATATCCCCCCCCCCCTTTTTTGCAGTAGCGGAAAAGAAATTAGATGTGGGAGGTCAGGGGAAAGGCATTTTGGGGGGTCACCTCTGCATCCCAAAAGCCTTTGTTTAGGACACATTTAGGGATAAAACCCAATAGGGGAATGATGTACCAAACCGCACTTGGGAGCCGGGGTTGAACAAGGGCTTCATCTTCGTCAGGAAAGGGGGCGTCAGCTTTTTCGCCCAGGCAGCGGGAAAGGCCAGCAGGGGGTTTTGGTGGCCGGAGTCACGGGGAAACAGCAGGGGTAGGTCGGGAGCCAAGCGGCAAGGTATAAAACCCCCTTTCCCAAAAGGTCCAAGAAAGTAGGGGCACGGGGCCACCGGGGCAGCAGCGGCGGGTAGTTCACCACCCCCCGGGAACTTTGGGCGGTAAAATCACTACTCACGGTGTGGCAGTTTTTTTGCAAAACCCGGGAGGAGCCGAAAATGGTATATGTAGAATCTGTGGGCAAAAGGGTAAAAGCGGGGCCGGGGGAGCAAAGGGTTGGCACCGGAAGGGCCCCTTGCTTTCAACACTTTCACGCACCACCCGGGTCCCTTGGGAAAAACCTTTGGCCCAATGTGTGGGGTCCATCCTGCTGCCACAGAAACGCCGGGGTGGCATGCAAGCCTTTGCACCCCGCCCAAAAGCTCCACCACCCCCTGCAAAGGGGAAAAGGTTTTTCCTCTTTAACATAAACCCTCCCGGTCCAGAGGGCTCCTGCCCTCGTTTATTTAAAGGGGCCAGCATTTCTTTTCGGCGAGGCAATTTCAAAGAGACAACAAAAATGCGTCCAACCATCCTAAGGTCCCGCAGCGGGACCGTGTTTCCAGTCCAAGTTTTTTTGGTACTCGGGTCCCCCCCTTTCCAAAGGGGGGGACTCTGCCCCCCCCTTTTCAGAGAACTAATGGTTTTTGGGGGCCGAGAATTGGGAGAGTTCCAAAGCCGTAATTTTTTTTTCCAAAAAAGGAAAGTACCAGCACTTCATAAAAATGTAAAACAGAAGGTGGGCCAGTCCTTGAGCAAAATCGGGTTTTTTTTTCCAAGGTGCACCCCAGAAACGGACCCTGGAGCGGTAACTAGGGCCCAAGGGCCAGTCATGCCCCTTTTACCCCTATTTGGGTTTAAATTTGGGGCTTCCTCCCCGGGGGCACCCCAACAACCTTGGACGGAAACGCCGTTTTTCTCCCCCCTTTTTTGTCAAATTTCTGTTTGTGCGCCAATTTTCCGCCTCCTCCTCCACCCCACCCCCAAACCCTCAAGCCTCCACAATTACTCTCCTCATACCACATGTGTAGGGCACAGCAGTGTCACGCAGTTCTACACTCTGGCTTGCCTCGGGCGACGAAGTCACACAGTGGAGGAACTGCGTCCGCGTCAATGCAGCAGAGAAATCGATGTTGTGGCTTTCTCCGCGCCAACTGCAAAATCGGAACCAGGGGGTGGACGGACAATGGAGATTAACATGGTGTCACGCAGCTGCACCGAGGATGATGGGTCCCCATGCGCCCATGCATGGCGCATGTGTTTCGCAAGATTTGTGGTTGCTGAAACAGGGTTCCTGTAAGTCTTCCACAGAATCATCAGAAAATTCTGAAAAATGACCAGAAACTGTGCAATGCAACGTTATCCATTCCTACAAAGCCAGGAACACGCCTCCACGAGTTGCAGCGGCAGAACGGCCTCCCCCAACACACTCTGATATGCGATGTTCCACCCGTTGGATTCCAGCCAGCAATGTTTGGACCCGACTGTAATGAACAGGAAAGGCCATTAACTATTTATTAATGATCCAGGCGGACAGGAGTACTGCCCCTGTGTAATACTTTGATGTCAGCCAGTGGCTGCTCATCGTAAACACCTGTCGTTTTGTACGAGGCCATTCGAGGTAGGCCACATTATTGTCAGTTGCCAGGACTAACAGGATGAATAACGTCATTCCAGCTGCATCATGTCCTGGAACGGATGCTGAAAAATCTGTCTGGGCAGGGACTGGAGACGTGGCGACAAAAATCTCGCGGCCACATGAGTCCGTGGGACTGAAATGGAGGAGGGAAGGACATTGGAGCAAAACATTGTCTGGTGAAATGAGTGGTTTTCTACCCAGGTGACAAGAGAGGAGGAGCAGGAGCAGCTGGAGGAGTAGATGGAGAATGAGGAAGACGAGGCAGATGCCCCCGCAGAAACCGTGGCAGTATACATGGAGATGGAGGCAGGGAGCCCCCTCGGATTCACGTGTGCAGATGGCCCGCAGCATGCTGAATTGCCTGGCTAGTGACAGCCGAATAGTCAGCATCCGGCAGAGGATGACTTCTGGCTCTCCACCCTATTGGACCCTCGCTACCGGTCCAAAATGGGAGCCTTTTTCCCAGCTATTGAGAGGGAGGACAAACTCAAATACTATAGGGAAATACTCTGTAGTCAGATGGCCGCTGCCTATGTGCGGCATCGTCCCTCCTCTGACAGCTCTGACCGGGGAGTTCCTCAGCGCTCACCTACTACTGCCGCGGCTGCTGGGGGAAGGTGGGGGGGTAGGAGCAGTAACAGCTCCATCAGCAGCAACCTAAGTCTGGAGTCACTGATGAGCAGCTTCCTTCACCCCCTAGTGAAAGGGGGGTAGTCGCCAGCAGCAGCAGGACCTGGAAAAAAAGTACCTGAACCAACAGGTGGTGGCCTACTTGGACAGAACTCTGCCACCCCAGTTAGAATATCTGCTGGACTACTGGGCAGCCAAACTGGATGTGTGGCCGCAACTTGCCGAGTTTGCAGTGGAGAAGCTGTGCTGCCCGGCCAGTAGTGGGGGCATCAGAGAGGGTGTTCAGTTGCGGCGGGTGCCCATCGTTTCCCCCAAGGAGAAAACCCCCTTGTCCACGGGAAATGTGGAACGACTGACCTTTGTCAAGATGAACCAGGGGAAGATCGGCCAAGATTTTCCACACAACCAATGCCTTAGGCGTCAGACTACATCAGCCATGACACCTCACCCAAACTGTGAGAGGGGAGTCGGGGGTTTCAAACTACCGCCCAGCCACATTCTGTCCCGCCACCCGCTGACCACACATCTGCTGACGTTTCCCATCTCCTACCACCATTTTTACCGGGGACGATTGCCACCCCCCCCACACTCTATTTTGCCACTCTATGACCTCATGCTGCTGCTCTGGTGCCGTGAATCCCCGTGTCATTGGCCAACCCCGACCTCATCTGCTGCTGTGTTTTTTGCTCTGCGGGCACCTACACACTGGTCATTGCGCACTCTCTGACCTCACGTTGCTCCTGCCACCGCACCTGCCCCCTCTGTCTTGTCCACTCTGTGGCCCACTCCATTTTTTTCCACCTCCAGAATGTATTGTGCCAAGCCTGAAAAACCTCATGCTGCTGCTGTCATACCTCCACAAATGTTCCCTTGTGCCACCCTGACCCATGCTGCTACGCTTTGTTTTTTGCTGCTGCGGGCACCACACACTGTGTCATGTGCCACTCTGTGGCCTACCCATTTTTTTCCGCCCCAAATTCATTGTCCACTGTATACCTCCCTGCTGCTGCCGCCCTCACCTTTTCCCCTCTCTGTCATTGTGCCACTCTTGGCCTACCCAGTTTTTTCCGCCCCCAGAATTCATTGGCCCCCTGTATGACCTCATGCGCGCCGCCGTCACCTCCACCTCTGTCTTGTGCCCCTCTGTGGCCTACTCCAGTTTTTTCCACCTCCAAATGTCATTGTGCCACTGTCACCTCATGCGCTGCCACCCCCCACTCCACCTCTGTCATTTTGCCATTTTGTGGCCTACTCCAGTTTTTGCCGCCTCCAAATGTCATTGTGCCACTGTATACCTCATGCTGCTCCCCCCCCTCACCTCCACTCTCTTCATTGTTCCACTCTGTGGCCTACTCCAGTTTTTGCCCCCTCCAATTTTTTTGTGCCACTGTCTACCCCATGCTGCTGCCACCGTCGCCCCCACTCCTGTCATTGTCCCCCTTGGCCACACTGTTTTGCCACCTCCAAATGTCATTGTGCCACTGCTGACCTCATGCTGCTTCCCCCCGTCCCCCTCCACTCCCTGTCATTGTGCCACTCTTTGGCCAACTACTGTTTTGCCACCTCCAGAATGTCGTGCCACTGCCTGACCTCATGCTGCTGCTGTGGCTGCTGCTGTGCCCTCCACTCCCTGTCATTGTGCCACTCTCTGACCTCATGCTGCTGCTGCCATAACCTCCACACCCTGTCATTGTGCCACTCTGTTGCCTACTCCTGTTTTTGCCACCTCCACACTGTGTCATTGTGCCACTGTCTGACCTCATGCTGCTGTTGATGCCGTCAACTCCACACTGTGTCATTGTGCCACTCTGTGACCTACTCCTGTTTTTGCCACCTCCAGAATGTCATTGTGCCACTGTCTGACCTTATGCTGCTGTGGCTGCCGCCGTCACCTCCTGTCGGGAAATTCAGCGAAGTGAGCGAACCGAATTTTTGAGAAATTCACCCATCTCTAATTGCAGCACAATTACATGCCGAAATATGCCCCGCAATTATACCGTGTGAACATACTCTTGGGTGGCACTCATATCTCCTACACTTCATGGCCATGCAAGTATTTCAGGGGTGGGCCAAATCCTCCAAAGCAAGATCCTCATTGATGTCCATATGCCCAGTTACTGCAGTGCTTGAAAGTTTGTTAAAATTCTCTATATTTCTGTATAAATTTGTCCTAAAACTACGTCAGATTTCCACATGCTTCCTAAAATAGATTAAAAGAACCAAATCAAATAAATGAGTCCAAAACATCAGACTTGTTCATTTATATATTGAGCAAAATGATCCTATATGACATATCTGTGAGTGATGGAAGTATGTGAACCTTTGCTTTCAGTATTTGGTATGAGCTCCTTATGTAGCAATAACTATATAAACAATTCCTGTAATTGATGATTAGTCTTGCACCTTGACACGGCTTTAACACAATTATGTTGGAGGTTTCCTCCCATGAACTACTGCTTCAGGTCCTTCCACAACATTTCTATTGGATTAAGATCAGGACTTTGATGTGGCCATTCCAATGCTTAAACTTTATTCTTCTTGAACTATTCTTTGGTTGTATGACTTGGGTGCTTAGGGTTGTTGTTTTGCTTCATAACCTAAGTTACCTTGGGATTCAGCTCATTGATAGATGTCCTGACATTCTCCTATAGGATAATTAGTTACATAGTTAATACGGTTTACAAAAGACATACAGTATGTCCATCGAGTTTAACCAAGGTCAGGGATAAGATGTGTATGAAAGGCAGGTGTATAGGTAATTTTAAAACTTTGTTTCCATGTGCCTAGATAAATGTTAATATTATTATGCTGCAGGTAATTGTTTAAGCCTTTCTTGAAGCCTTCACTTGTTCCTGCTGTGTCCATCACCTGAGGTTTATTGTCTCCGAAGATTTAAAGTTTTTTCTCCAGGCAGAGGGAGTGCCCCCTTGTCATTGAGGAGAACAGATTTTCACCATATATTTATTTTCGTAGGGCCATGTATATATTTATACAAATTAATCATGTCTCCCCATAGACATCTCTCTTCTCAAGATTAAACACGTTGAATTCTCTTAACCTTTCCTCATAATTAACATGCTCCACCCCCCTTACCAGTTTAGTTTCCCATCATTATACTTTCTCCAGCTCCAGTAGATCCTGAATATGAACCAGTGTTCAGAACTGAACTGCATATTTCAATGCTTATATACTGCAATATTACACCCCGTCCTGCGATTCATGCCTCTTTAATACATGTCAATTTTCTGCATGACATTGCATGCTGTTATGCCAGCATTTGCTTAGTGAGGATGCATGGATTGGACACCTCGTTTGCAATCCCCTGAGGATCCGCTGTGAATTTAACCCCTTAAGGACCCAGCCTGTTTTGACCTTCCTGACACAGCCCTATTTTTGAAATCTGACGTGTCAATTTTATTTGAGAGATAACTTTTGACACTTTTTTACACCTATTCATGAGGATCAGAGATTTATTTTCTCATGACACATTGTGCTTTAAGTTAGTAAGAATTTTTATCATACAATCCTTGTTTGTTTTGTGAAAAATATCAAAATTTTCATGGAAATTTTGGAAAAATTTGCGATTTTGAAAGTTGCACGAAATTTTCTGCGTGCAAGACAGATAATTATTTCACCACAAAATATTGTTTAATAACTAGCATCTACCATATGTCCCACTATAGGTTGGCATAATTTTTTAAATGTCTTTTTTTTTTTACGACATTAGAGGGATTAGAAAATTTAAGTAGTAATTTACCTCACATTTTTCAAGAAAATTTGCAATAGTACATTTTTTAGGGACCACATCCAGTTTCTGACATGGCTTTGAATGGCCTGCAGTTAGATACCCCCATAACTGGGCCAATCTGAGAACTAGACCTCTAAACGTATTTACAACACTATTTAGAAGTTTCATAACCCTTACAGACATATTTCACAGAAATTAAAGCAAAGTGGAGGTGAAAATTTCAAAATTTCACTTTTTTTGCAGATTTTTCCAATATTTATCCATTAATTCCACGTGGAATAATGTTAAATGTACTAGGTAAATGCAACTTAAAAATATCAAGTTCACCCAGGTCTGCCGTTTTTAGAAGAATACCCATCTGTGGCCCTAGTGCATTATTTGGCACACCCATAAGCCCCAGACTAGGAGGAGCACCAACTATACTCAGGGGTCTCATTTTCAATAACGATTTTATTGAGGCGCCATTTCAGGTTTGGGGACTCACCCAACAGGTGCTAGAAACTTAATAAAACACCCTTAAATAGACCGCATTATATTGGAAACTACACCCCTAATGAAATATATCCAGGGGTGCATTGAGTATATACACCCACACGGTGATTCACAATTTTTTTTTATCAAAAAGGCTGGGAAAAATAAAAAAAACATTTTTTCAATAATCTGCAATTTTAGCTTATATGTTCATATATACAAGGAATCCTGGAAAAAAAAAACTAAAACTTTGTTAAGCAATTCATTCCAAGTTCGGCAATACCCTAAAGTTGGGTGTAAACTGTCATTATTGGGCGCATGGCAGGCATATAAGGGAGGGAGCGCTATTGGCTTTTGGAACGCAATTTTGGTGGGGCCATGTCGCATTTGCAAAGCCCCCCAAAGAGCAAGAAAAGGGCTAAACCCTTCAGAAGTCGCCCCATTTTGATTCAACACCCATCAGGGATCTCACTATAGGGATGTACTGTGCATTTTGGATGCACAGGTATTCCATAGTTTTTTTTTAGCATTGGGCAATGAAAATGGGAGAAAAAACGCAGGTATTTTTTTTTTTTTCACGGCTCATTGTTTTTTGAGTTTTCAATTTTAACAGCAATTCACCGTGCAGTGTAAATGATGTGATAACTTTACTATGGGGGGTCGGTACAATTACAATGATATTGATTTTTATATAGTTTTTTTCTGTTTTATTACGTTTAACAACAGTAGAAATAGTCTATAAAAAAATTGCCGTATTTATGTGGGTCCCTATTCTGACAGCCATTAACTTGTTTATTTTGCTGTGTGCATAACTGTGGTATGGGCTTTGTTTTTATTTGCGGGATGAGTAGAAAGTTTTAATGTGGTACCATTATGGGGTGCATATGATGCTATGTTCACCTTTTTATTAAGGTTTTTCTGAGATGTTTTGACAAAATACAGCAAATCTTGGTAGTGTGTTTTTTATATTTAACTTTTTTATAGCGGCCCACTGTACAGTATATATGACATGGTAGCTTACTCAGCAGGATCCAATACGATTACACGATACCCAATTTGTATATTATGTTATGTTTTACTGCTTTTTATACAATAAAAACACTTTTATTCAACCAGAGGGACAAAACGTTTTTTTTTTTGCATCGCCAAGTCTGAGAGCCATAACTTTAAATTTTTTTGGGGGACAAGCTTTTTGATCACTTTTAAATCCATTTTTTTTTTTGGAGCCAGGGTGAAGAAAATACTGCAATCCAGTATGTTTTTTTATTTATTTTTTAACAGGGCTCAACCGTGCAGTAGCCGTGATAAGTTAGCTTTAACTCTTTTTGTTGGGTCGCTACGATTATCGGCGATACCCTGATTATATAGTTTTTTATGTTGAAGCACTTTAAAAAAAAAAGAACGTGTTTTTAGTGTGTAAAACAATATCTTTTATGCAACCGCTATCTTCTGAGAGCTATACATTTTTTATTTGTTTCCGTATATCAGGGGGGAGCTTAATAAGGATTTTTTTTTTTTTGCGGGATGAACTGAACGTTTTACATTGAGTACAACTTTGGCGTTTCTCAAGGATTATTGATCGCTTTTTATTCCATTTTATGTGCTGCGGGATAACAATAAATCTTAATTCTGTGATTTTTTTTTTTTTTTACGGTGTTCACCGTACAGTTAATTTAACATTGAAGAGATTTATAGGGCAGGTCGTTACGCACACGCGCGATACCAAATATGGGAAATATTATTTAATAATTTATCTTTTTTGGGGCGATTGTCCGTTTGAAAAGGGGAAAAGGGCGGTGTATAAACGTATTATTATTTTATTTTTCGTGTGTTGTGATTTACTTGTTTTTTTCCACTTTTTTACTTTTTTCACTTTTTCACATTTTTATTTACATTTCCCATAGGGGATTTGAATGAGAGATCTTTAGATCTCTGCATTCAATAGGAATCTACAGTGCATAGCATGTTGCTATAACTGGTTCATATGACATCAGACCAGTCACGATGCCGGACAATGCCCACAGGGCAACGGCCAGGGCATCGTGACGTCTAGACAAGCCCGGAGGTCATTCAACTGCCTTCCGTGCTGTTCTGTCAGAGTGCAGGAGCTGCACGGATCGCCCGATCCGTGCGTGCTGCTGCCGCCGACAGAACGCAGGAGGCAGCAATCTCCTCCTGCGTCTCCCTTAGTTATTGCGACCTCGATCGCCGATAATTAAGGGGTTAACCCCCCCCCCCCACCCGGTAGCGACCGGGGTTCGGGGCCGACGCCGGCGGGATGTCAGCTGTAATATACAGAGCAGACAACCTCCGCGCCGATCGCGACGCGAGCTCTGCTTTAGAGTTAGCGCTATCCTCAGGAACGTATCCAAAGTCCAGGTGCGTTAAACCCCCAGACGACCCTGACGAACTGGATACTTCTAAGGTCGTTAAGGGGTTAATCAGGGAAACGTATTGAGATGTTTCTATTGATTAGGCATCAGGAGGTGTATTCCTCTTTTTTACTATCTGTGCATCTTGGCCCAAAATATTTCAGGGCTGATTGCATGGTCAAGTTTTGAGGAACTTGTTGTGCTTCTTTTATAGATACTTAGGGCACAGGACAAATACCGATCGGTTTATCCGACTGGTATTTGAACTGTTTTCGTGTCATGCACACGGCCGCCGGGGGACAGCTTTTCTCTGCGGTTTGCGGAGAAAAGCCCTCCCCCTTCACATAGACATATTCATCTTCTGTCTGAAAACTGGACAAAAGAATGAACATGTTCTATGTTTTTTGGACCGCCGGCGGTCTGAAAAACCACCAGGCAGAAAATCCGTGCAATGGGGAGCGCTGCACAGATTTTTCATTAAGGTCCATGTAAAAGTTTGCAGCTGTTTTTGAAAACTGAGAACCGGCTGAAAAAACGTGCTGTGGGGACATGACCTGAAAGAGGTACCTAGGGAAAGTCTTTCTAAGGGGCGCCCTTTTTGGGATGGGTAATCTGCTTTACAGGCAGGGTGAATGAAGGAGAGGAAAAAGTTGGTATTTCAATCTAATGTCAATGATTCCCCAAATCTGGACGACAGTAAATCACTTCTCTGGATCTAAGAAGGAGATATCTGCACTGATAAAATTGAACACTTGAGTGATCATCGTACCTTAAAAATTTTCTTCCCCTTTGAAGAATTTTTGTGAATTTGTGAACTAGAGAAGCAAAAGTTCATAATTTCATCTGAATTTTGTATATGCCTCTATAAAGTAGTGGACAGCATCTCACTAGCAAGGGACTTGTCTAGTAACTCTGTGTGGTTTATGTAGATGACAGATTTAGTGGTGTGGGTGTGCTGGGTGGTGCAATACACCGGAGGTTTGAAATCAGACCACAGAGACTCTCAGCACTGGGAGCTTGCAGACTTTGCTCACAGCTCAATTATTCATAGGACGCTACACTTGTTGTCTTGCACATTGATACAGCACAGATCTGGGTACATTAATCAACAGGGTTCACTTTCCCTGTCCTTCACACTTCAACAACAGAAGTATACCTTTGTTCAACTCCCATGTAGCAGCTCTCTCTTCCACCCGACTACCTTGACACCTCTCTTCTAGGAGAAGGATTCTCCCAACTTCCTTATGTGACTGGACTATTCTTCTAGTCACCCTGCAGCTGTACTGGGCGCTTCTTATGTTCCCCAGCAGTCGACATCCAAACCTCCCCAGGACCTGACCTCCACTAGACCACAGCATTGGTCATCTTATCTCCTTACTTCTCTTATTTTTTCTTCTTCTCTCATTTTGTACCCAATGTTCTCTATTTGGGCATTATTCCTCTTACTTTCTCTTGGTTCCCTTTTAATCAGTTCTGTGAGTCTAAGGAGCTCTTATGGTTACTCCGAACTGCACTACTTCACAGACGACAAGTGGGTAGGAGATCCCTTTTAGGTGGAACAACTGTCTAACTGGTCACTTTCAACTGCCCTCAACGAGAGAACTTTCTAGAAGGTGTCAGCCCCCCCCCCCCCTTTATCACTTTGTAACCTGCAGCCCCCCTTTCCCTTTAACTCTCACACCCAATTGGCACACTAATACAGTCTCCCTCTGTCTTCCCAACTTCCAAGTAGATAAACTCCTTCCCACAGATAAAATAGATAAAATACACATACATACAGTATATATGTAGGAAATCCATCACTTGTTTGCACGGAATAGTCCCATTCCCTACATGCCCATAGCACATTAGATATTGTGTATTGTAACGGGTGTTGATTTGTAATCACTTATGACAGTTTGAAAGCAATATTTTGTGAAGATATATGGTTTTAGAGATAAATAATACAGTTATGTTTAGTCTACGTTTCCAGTGATAGTGGTATGTAGTCTATGATCTACAAGAACACCCAGATCCTAGGAGATATGATGCCTCCAGGCTATTAGTATTCAGATGCATAACTTTACAATTATTAACATTGAACTTTATTTGTCAAGTGGATGATCAGACACTTAGGGCAACATCTATAAAGTGGCATGCACCATTTTTGTAACTTGGCATCGACACCCCAGTTCTAAATAGAATGTATAATACAACAGTATGAATGAAAGTGTTATGCACCAAACTTTGTACGGCAGTTTCGTGCCAAACTTTGGTGCTTAAAATGTGGTCATCAGGCGCACATTGGCTCCAAGTTTGCTGTTACGCTCCTGTTCATACATCTATAGAACCGGCAAAGATACAAGCAAAAAAATGGCTGAAGGCAATTCATCAAGAATGACACCCTGGTATTTATCCAAGTCTGCTTGCAATTTATGAAAATTTTCCATGGTGAACACTACACTATATAGTTTAGTATCATCTACAAAAATAGAAACATTGCTATTAATCCCCTCCTCTTTATCATTACTAAATAAATCAAACAAAATTGAATGTAGTTCTGAGCTTTGGGGTACATCAGCACTAGTGATGAGCGATTACGTTGACTATCGTCATTGGGTCGATAGTCGATATCGGCAATTATCAATAAGATATCCGATAGTCGATAATAGATTATCGCCGATGACCAATAAGAGTCTATGGGAGAGGAACGACACCTTCATTCTTACACCCAAAGAGGGATGGAGAAGCTGGAATTAACATCCACAACAGCAAACTGGATACGTGCTACATCTTAGGCAAGACAATTAAGTTATAAAAGCCACAAGAAAAAAAATCACAGTGACCATTCACTATCCCTGTCTTGCACCACAGCATGACCCTTAAACCTGCATGACCCACAAATTAAAAAGGCCAGAAGGCAGTATGATTTGAACCATCATTTTACTTGAACTGGACATTGAATATCCCTGTCCTGGAACCGCAGCATGAGCCCCAAACCTGCATGACCGCCAGATTAAAAAGTGGCCCGGAAAAAGGAGTCCTTTCAAAACCACATTATTAGTGGAACTGGACATTAACTATAACTGTCCTGTACTCGCAGTAAGCCATTAAACCTGTCTGAACCCACAGATTAAAAAGTACTGGTAAAAGGAGTCTTTTGAACCCACACCTTTTAGTTGAAACGTGGACATTGACTATACCTGTCCTGGACCGCAGGATCGACCATTAAATCTGATCTGACCCCCAAATTAAAAGTGCCCGTGAAACAGGAGTCTTTGAACCACCATTTTTAGTTTAACTGGACATTAACTATATCTGTCCCTGTACCGCAAGTAAATGACCATTAAACCTGTCTGACCACTGATTAAAAAGTGCTGGGAAAAGGAGTCTTTTCAACTACCATTTTAGTTTCACTGGACATTGACTATACCTGTCCTGGGCCACAGCATGAGCCCCAACCTGCATTACCCCCCCATTTAAAAAGTGCCGGAAAAAAGGAGTCTTTCCATCCACCCATTTTAGTTCACTGGACATAGACTATCCCTGTCCTGGGTCCACAGCATGACCCCTAAACCGTTTTGACCCAAGATCACACAAGTGGCACTAATGCTATATTGTAACAGTGACTCTCAATTAGTATATTTTTGGTAACTGACATTTTGTTTTACAGAGTTTATTATAGGGAAGTTTTTATTTATAGTTTTCATACTACCATTTTGCTTTTTTTTTCAAAGTGGATAACATACAACACATACACCCCTCCCCTGCAGTATTTTAAAGGTATTTTTTTACACGGTGTATGTGTTAATTCGTCCGCACACCCCATAATAATACAAATTGTCCTAACATACCCCAAAAAACTACTTCTTAGTATGATAAACATTTGCCTCCTGGCTCCCTGAGACTGATTTCACCAATCAATTCAATGGTTTCATTTTTCCCTCCAAATCTTTCTTCACTGATTAGGACAGAACTCCCCTGTATATCAAAATGAGCGACCCATAGTACCCAGCCCCAGAAAAATTTAAGCCTCAAATTGTGCAATTTGTGTCCCAGCCCTGGGGCCCCTTTTTGACACTGACTTAACCTCACAGAAATCACCTTTTTCAAATCTGATTTTTTTAAGAGAAATTTGAAGCTCCTCCTGAATTGCCCCCAACGGTGAGAGCCGTGCTGGCCGTCAGCCATCTGGTTAACAGTGGAGGTCCAGCTTGCCAGACTTACATGGTGCGGTGAGAGACCCAGGCTAGCGTCTGTCATCAATAACACGCAGGTTTTCCAGCAGCCAGGACCGGAGTTACAGTGGGTGCGGTGAGAGCCCAGGCTGGCGTCCGATCATTTAATAACAACGGTAAAAATGCCTTATGACGAAGCAAAAACGAAAACAGTCGTGCTGAAGCAGACGTGCAGAAGCGGAAGTGTGAGGTCAGACCTCCAGCCTTCCTCAGTACACAGTCAAGACCTGGGTAGCGCTTGCACCCCTAACCGTATAAGTGGCGGACCAATGGAGCTTCACTTGTAAAATACTGTGTTAGACGCTCACTGTTCCACCCAGGTGCCCCTGATTTCTTGGCATTTTTTTTTCCTCATTTACTCAACGTGCTGAGGAAATTGTCTCTGTACTTTGTTCTCTGTGCGGGCTCCATACTCCCATGTCCTCAGAATATCCTACATCTAGGTCAAGTCTTCCTGTACTCTCTGTACAATTCAGAGGAATTTTTTTACCAGCTATTTTTGTACATGCAAAGTTTTTTTATAGGTAGTTAATTCTAGAAAACACATGTTTTAAAATAGGATGGAATCCACCATGTCTTTGTTTTTCTCTTTTTTAATTGTTTAAATGGGTTGTCTCAATACAGGGATTGATAGCTATGTTATAGATCTTGCAAAAACAAGTCATTTTGCAATATTGTCCAATAACAGTGTCCTACCTATTCCATGTTTCTGACAAGCACATCACCCTTGTGGGGAAAAAGCCACTCTTGACAATTGTGAAGAACAAATTACTGTTAGAAACATTTTTATTATAAAAGGGTACCTTGTAGTATAATCTGCATTGTCACAGCAAAATGCCCCCTAAAAAATTCAAAACATGGCCCATAAGCCACTCTACAATTGTAAGAACAAATGTCTGTTAGAAACAAAATTTTTTTATAATAGGACCTGTAGTATAGCGGCAATGTCCACAGCAAAATGCCCCCCAAAAATTCAAACATAACCCTTGACCACTTTGGACAATTGTGAAAGAACAAATGTCTGTAGAAACAACATTTTTTTATAATAGGACACTCTGTATATAGCTTCATGTCATAGCAAAAATGGCCCCCAAAAATTCAAACACGACCCTTGAACCACTTTTGACAAATGTGAAGAACAAATGACTAGTAAGAAACAAAATTCTTTTTAGAATATGGACCTGTAGTATTGCTGCAAATCAAGCAGCATGACCCAAAAAATTATAAAAATGACTTCTCAGCCACTGTTAAAATATTGTGAGGAAAATGACACGTACCCTAAAAGCCACAATTCCTGTCCAAAGGACCATATTATTGCTGTTTCACACCAGAACATGACCCCAAAAAATTATAAATATGACTTCTCAGCCACTAATAAAATTGTGATGGAGAAATGCCACTTAAGAAGCCATTATTTTATAGTTCCGAAAGGACCATAATTTATAGCTGTATCTCACAGCATCAATGACCTCAAAACCATTGACAATGCGAAAACTCTAAAGATAAAGTGAGTAAATGGAATACGGTGTTGTCATGAACCTTGTTGTCTTTTACAGTCTCCTCAACAGCAAAACCAGCAAAATGAACTGTTGGGAAAAGAGAATAAAAATTACATGTAAGAAATGATCATTTTAAAAAAAAAGTTTTTCAAGAGGACCATTTCTGTTTTGAAGAGGAATGTGAAGTAGACCGACAACTAAACGTGACCTCGGCAATTGGGGCCACAACATCATCAGAGATCCATGCCTGATTCATCTTAATGAAAGTCAAAACGATCCACATTAACTGTGTAAAAGAAAGTCCGGATTGCGTTTTTCTCCTGTAATGGACTCATCCAGCTGTGCTGAGGTCCTCCCAGATATGACGCTGGCTTGCCTGGGCAGGACACCCTATGGCTTGGCGAGCGAGCTCGACCATTCGTCCATTATGAACCCAGAGGTCTTTGGTCCGGAACACATCCAAAAACATCAATGGTGAGACGCAGATAGTCTTGCAACCATGATCTTAAGCTGGACTCTGTGTGTTGGATGTTGCCCTGCATATGCATGCGTTGGTGAGGTGGTAAATATAGATTGCCAGAGGTCACCCATTAGCTTCTGCACCTTGCCTGTTGCTCTGCCGCTAAAACCGGCTACTTGGGCACTCTAACTGCTGTCCGTTGCTAGAAGTTGTTCCACCGTGACATTTGAGGTAACGTGGAAGCAGACGCAACAAGATGTCTCCATTGATCAATCAGCAAGGTCTCCATTTCCCTGCATTTTTAAACGTCTCTACTTGATTGGGTGGAAGGAAAGTGCTTAGTTTTGTTTGTACCGGGGATCAGGAGGGTGGCAACCCCAGTAACTGGTTGTTCATTTTGATGGCCGTAATAGGCGAGGATCATGTATGGAGTAAATGGAGCATCCAAGCACTCATGTGAGAGATGGAGCCTTTGATTTTCCCAAGCCACTGGATCAAGAGGGGCACAGCAAACTATCTTCTCATCTTCCTCCTCACGCCTCAAATTCGCGCCAACGCTCTTTTCCAAGGCAGGACGTCGGTTAACGTCGTCATCTAGGAATACCTCCATCCTCCTCCGCTCCTCCGGCACAGCATCAACATCAACACAGCGCTGACTTGCCTGAGATGATGCACCCTGAGAGCTGATGCGCTGCCTGTGCACTACCCTGGACCCCGAACCACTGCCTAATGAAGACTCGATGAAATTTGAAACTGTCCGGGCATTGTGGATTTCGAACGTAGAGAAAGTCTTCCGTTCCGCATCTGTGTCCGTCCCTCCTCTGTCGCTGTCGGGACCTGTTGTTTCAGAGTGTCCCAACGAACGTCCAGAATTAAGATACCACAATGCTCATGCTGACCAAGGGCATCGTCCGCCACTGACCATTTTGGTGGCTTTCTTCAAAACTGGGCAAATGGTGCAGAGCTCTTTCACCTGCCTACCACTCTCGTGGCTCAACACCCGAGGTCCGCAAGAACCGCTGCTTTCAGGGCCATGTGTCACTGATCGTACTGCGTAAATGTCATTGCTGCTGCTGCCACTCAATCCTGGAGCATGTGGAGGGTGGAATTCACAGCGTGTTTGCACGTCAACAAAGACGGTTGACGGGGAAGGCCGACTGACGCTCGCAACAACGCAGCAGGCGGGACGAAGCAGTTGCGAACAGGCGAAGTGCGACTTAGACTTCGAGCCTTCCTCAGCAGGCAGTCCAACCCGGGTAGCATCTTAGAAATTTCTGACGACAAGGTTCACGACATGTGCCAGGCAAGGGATGTGCTCCAGCCTACCGATCTTAAGGCGGCCAGCAGATTTCGCGACTTATCACACATCCAACCATGCCTGGCACGAAGGTTTCTTGCACCCAGCCAATCGCTCAGGTCTTCCGTTGCGGAGAGCCGTCCACAAGCTCCTGACCTGTGTGTGACGGTCCTCCAAGACAGATAAATTTCAAACACGGCCTGGTTTTTCTGGGCACGCACTGAATGCACCAGAAGACCTTGTGGAAAGAAACCTGCACCATCCGCGGTTTGAATGAGCGTGCGCCGAGCCTGAAGCCACCGTCACCCCCAGAGGACATCCACCCAGCCTCACCCAGAGAGCTGTCAACAGAGATATAGCGGCCTTGGCCCTGCTTATTTAGTCCATGTGTCCGTGTCAGATGTGACTTTTTTCCGGCCACAGATCAGAAACGGCGCTGTGGAAATTTTAGAAACATGTGGCTGCCAGGGCAGGGACGGCTTTCCTCTGGCAAATAAATGGCCTGCTCGGCATCTGGTAATGGGGAGGCAAGGGCCATGATGTGGGCGGGATCCCATCTGTGTCCACTCAGACGGAAAGGCAACATTTTTCCAAGCCCAAAAGCCTGGCAAGGGCCGACATCCATGGCTTGGGATGGTTTGGGGTTAAAGTGTTTCTTTCTGCTCCCAAACCTGAAGACAGAAGGCTGGCTGCTAGACTGGCCGCTGTACACGGCGTGCAGGTCGTCAAACTGTCGGAAGGAGAAGGGTAGGATGGGTGTCTGGTGTGCTGGTGTAGACGGGGCGACCGGTGGAGGCTGAAGCGGAGGTTGATCCCTGATCATGACTTCTGAGAGACATGGCAGCTGAGTAACGTTTGGTGGTGGCGGAGAGGAGGAGCCGGAGACAGAGGTGGTACAGTGGTTGTGGTAGGCCCGGCGTCAGTCCTGAACCTTTTTTTTGGTCAGTGTTGCCTTCTCATTTCAACTCATGATTCCGCTGCCATGTGACTAGACATGTGGGTGTGGTTAAACCACCCAGAGGTTCTTGCCCTAATTAATGCGTTTTACGGCAAAGGCGGCATATGACATGGCTGGGTGAATAGAGGCTTGATCAAAGAAGGCACAGAGAACAGAAAAAAAGACCTCCTTTCTAAAATCAAACTTTTATTAGATACAGTAAAAGACGCAAGTAATATGCTCAATTGAGACACCTCATTAATATACACGAACCCCACCGAAATCACCTAGCAGATTTGGGGGGATCCACAATATGGCACTTCAATATAAAATCATCCTATAGTAAGGAGCAGTACCAAGTAAATACCAATATCCAAACAAGTCCCTATAAAGTCCTTATAATAGGTGGGAAAATCGCCCCAATGGGGGTATCTTTGTTTATATCTTCTGGACATCATCTTGGCTATTACCCATTGATGTGAATGGAAATGACCCCTGATGAACCCTTAACATACTGGGGGAAACACGCGTGCGGGCTAATGAAGGACCGCTTATATGGACTAAGGCATTATGAATATTTGGTTATCTAATATAGATAAGTTCCTCTATATCCTTGTATCGTCAAGTGTGTTATTTACTTAATGTATGCTTGGAACATAGCTGTCCAATGGAGACATATTAAATTGATTTTTCAATGAGTCCATATTCTACTGTTTTGAACCTATCAGTGACTTGATCCATTGGCTATCCCTGATGATTAAACGTATGTTGGACCCACATAGTTTATCTCATCTTATCTCTTTAGGGTAGGGTCTAACAGGGCTAGCCATCTAGGGTGGACCGTCCTTTTCGGGCGATTTTCCCACCTATTATAAAGACTTTATAGGGACTTGTTTGGATATTGGTATTACTTGGTACACGCTCCTTACTTAATGAGATTTATATTGAAGTGACCATATTGTGGATCAATCTGCTAGGTGATTTGAGAATATTTAATGAGGTGTTCAATTGAAGCATATTACTGCTCTTTAACTGAATCTAATAAAAGTTTGATTTAGAAGGAGGTCTTTTTTTCTGTTCTGTGATTTCTAGATTGCTATTTGACCCGTAGACATCCTGTGTTTTTTCAGTGTTTTTTTTGATCAAAGAAGGCCCAGCTTTAGCGGCCTGGACCTTTTTGACGGCGAAAGCGAGGAGCGGGGTTTCCCGACCGTGGCTGGCGGGAAACATGTCAGCGGGCTTCGGCACCCCCTTCCCTTTTTTGGGCGGGCCCCCTACTACAACCCACCCCATCGTCCCTCCTCTCCAGTGATGAAGCGCTCTCAACAAATTTTGCTGAAAAAGCCACTTGGATCCCAATGTCGGTCATCATCATCAACCAGGAACTTCGTCGCCTGACATTCTGCATCCAACTCGGGCACAAACAAAAGGGGTCAAGGGGTTGCCGGGCCGCCCCGGGGTTTTTTTCCGATTGACCGGCTTCTTCTCCTCCTCTGATGGCAAAAGTACTGGCGTCAGGCAAAAAATCATCCTCTTTGCCTCTTTCTTTTTAAAAAGCCTTCTGACCCCAACCACATTTTGTAATCAAAGAGGTCTTCAACAATGGTTATCCACATTGGTGGGTACACATTGACATTTGGCTGCTTCCGTTGGACGAGCTGATGATGCGAGACGACATTTGTGCCGTGACTGGAGGACGAGGAGGTAAGACTGCTGGGTCAGGGGTTTCATTAACTACTGAAGACAGATTGGCGAGGCTACCTCTACTCCATGTCCTACCCACCTCTTGCTCGCTTACCACCCCGAATTTCGCTCCATGTTCAAAAAGAAAAAAATTTAGAGGTAGGGAAAGTTTTTGGGAAAATCCTTTTAAAAGACGGCAAACACAGCTATTCTCAAATCCCTCAAATCAAAAAAAATTGCTGGGTTCAAATTAACTGCAAGGGGGCTCTACAAAAAAAACTGGCCTGCGCCCAAAGTGAAAAAAAACGTATCGAAATGTATACGGGGTAATAAAGGTATTTTTTGGACCTTCAATTCACCTGTGGTGACTAAAAATTTCTGGATTCAAATTTTAAATGCAAAGTAATCTATTAACAAAACTTGAATACCAAAAGTGAAAAAAAAACCTGTCTGAAATTATTTGGGGAAAAAAAGGTATTTTTTGGGACCTATCAATTCACCTGGGTGACTACAAAATTCGTATTCAAATTAACTCAAAACAAACTATCAACAAAGCTTGACGACCAAAAGTCAAAAAAAACCTGTCTATAATGTACACGGGGGAAAAAAAAAAGGTATTTTTTGGCACCCATCAATTCACCTGTTGGGACTACTAAAATTTCTGTATCATATTTAACTGCAAAGTGTTTTATGAACAAACTTAATGACCAAAATGAAAAAAAAACCCCGTCTGAAATGTATACGGGGTAATAAAAGGTATTTTTGGCACCTATCAATTCACCTGTGGGGACTACTAAATTGCTGTAACAAATTTAACTGCAAAGTAGCTCAAAAAAAAAGTTTGACTGCCAAAATGAAAAAAACACCGTCCCCAAATGTATACGGGATAATAAAAGTATGTTTTTGGGACCACAAATTTACCTGGGTGACACAAAAATTTCTGTATTAAAATTTAACTCCAAAGAAGATCTATCAACAAAGCTTTTCTGACCAAAAAAAGAAAAAAAAAACCTATCTATAATGTCACGGGGAAAAAAAAGGTATTTTTTTGGGACCTAACAATTTACCTTGGTACTACTAAATTGCTGTATTCAAATTTAACTGCAAAATAGCCTATGAACAAAGCTTGACTGCCCAAAATAAAAAAAAACCCCTGTCTGAAATGTAACGGGATAATAAAAGGGATTTTTTTGGCCCCTATCAGTAAACCTGTGGTGACACAAAGTTGCTGGATTCAAATTTAACTGCAAGGTGGCTCTATCAACCAGCTAGCTGCCCCAAAGTGAAAAAAAAACGTACTGTAATTATGGGCAAATAAAAGGATTTTTGGCACCTATCAACCGGGGTGACTACAAAATTGCTGTATTCAAATTTAACTCCCAAAGTACTCTATAAACAAAGCTTAAATGAACAAAAGTAAAAAAAACACCTGTCTGAAATTTAACGGGAAAAAAAAGGGTTTTTTTTTGCCCTATCATTCACCTGGGTGACTACAAATTGCGTTTAAAATTTAACGCAAAGTAGACTATAAAACAAAGGGCTTGACTGCCCAAAAAGTAAAAAAAAAACACCTGTCTGAAATTATACGGGTAATAAAAGGGGATTTTTTGGCACCTAAAATCACCTTGGTGACTACAAATTGCTGTATTAAATTAACTGCAAAGTAGTCTATGAAAAAAGCTTGCTGCCCAAAAGTAAAAAAAAACACTTTTAAAATGTATACGGATAAAAAAAGGGTTTTTTTTGGCACCTATAAACCTTTGGGGTGAATAAAAAATACTGTATTCAAATTTTTAACTGAAAAGTAATCATAAAACAAAGCTTGACGACCAAAATAAAAAAAAACCTTCTGAAATGTATACCGTTTAAAAGGTTTTTTTGGCACTACATACACCTGTGGTGACAAAAATTTTGCTGGATTAAAATTTAACTGCAAGGTGGCTCTATCAAACGCTGGCCTCCCAAAGTAAAAAAAACACGTATCAAATGAAACGGATAATAAAAGGTTTTTTTTTGGCCCTATCAACCGGGTGCTACAAAATTGTTGATTAAAATTTTAACTGCAAGGGTTTGCTATATCAAAAAAGCGGAGGGGGAAAATTAAAAAAAGAACCCTAGGGGAAATGTAATGATAATAATTGGAGTTTTGCACCAAACAAATAGACGCGTTCTAGAAAAGATCTGACCCAAATATAAGGCAATGCAATGTCTAAACAAAGTTTGGCGACATATCCCAGATCCTTTATAGGTTGTCTGTGTTCGCCCCGGGGCCCCCTCCTCACTCCCCGCCGTGACTTAGTGAGTGCCCCTTTAGAATTTCTCCCTAATACCTAAAATCGAAAATCTCGATCTAACTAATTCTAAGGACACACAAAAAGGGAAGCGTCTCTGGAAAAAATAAATAATTTTGTAGTGTTTGCTGAGTGTTTGGACAGAGGCAGAGCGCAGTTTCTGCTATGAACTCGACACAACTGTAAGAACAGGAAAGGGTTGTTTTGTAAAATGAGGGCTGTGATTTTTCCAGCCAATCGCAACCATACAAGTGGATCCACTAAAAATGAGAAGTGTGAATTAATTCTTTAAATTTAATATTTTTTTCAAATCGGTCAAAACATGCTTCAAAAACTGAAGAAATAGCTGCCACAAAAATGCACATGTAATTTTAATCTAAAAAAAAAAACAAAACAATTCTTTACCACGTGGCTTCTGCTCCTATAGCTTACTGCACATGGGTTACTTGGAAAAGGGCTGTTTAAATTTCAATTAAAATTTTTTTGGTCACATTGCCAAAAATGTAGCCGTGCCTAAATCCCTATTCAATTCCAGATTTTTTTTCAATGTAGCTCAAGTCCACAAAAATGGTTTAAAACCGAAAACTTTCCCCAAAACATTTTCTAGTAAAGGGGGCCCCTTAAAAAGTTTTTTAAAAATTAACAATAATTATTCAACTAGAAAACAAAGCACGAATAAAATAATATAATTTTAGTTCTTTTAGGATTAAATTAATTTCTGTCGTAAAATTGTATTTTTTGCCTTTGCCACATCCCGAAAACAGGATCATTAACAAAAAAAAATCCGACATAAAACAGCTGGTGTTATGGCAGAAAGCAAAAGAGGTATTAATAAATGGTTCAATAATATGAAATGTAATTTCTTTGAAAAAAGCATCACTTTCCCTTTATTCACCCTTTGGGTTTGCAAGATAAAACCAAGCAGCTTTTTTTTTCTTCTATAATTCAGCGAGATTCACGTGTCTTTATCCTGCTTTCCTTTCTGCATATTTTATCTGGTCTTTGTGCTGCGGCTGTTGCTAAAACAAAGGAATGAGTCACTCGTACTTTGCTACACTGGAAAATTCATGTGTCTTCAGAACATAAATTGATAATAACATTCACAAAAGCACTTAAAAATATTGAAATATTTTACAATATTGCGGGAAAAGAGTCAGCCATTTTATTAGGAAATAATTTAATAAGAAAATACGCAAGAAGTATGACTCACCCTCATGAATAGTTTTAGTAATGTCGGAATTAAAAGGGAACTACACTTCTGATGCTTATGGCATTTGTAGTCCCTTCTTTCTTGGCTAGTTTTTGGATTAAGGAAGCAAGGAACCAATTTGATCAATTTTTACAAAGGGTAAGGGGTGAATGATCCATGAAATATGTGGAATTTATTGAAATCAATAGTAATCTGTGTGATGTATGGAAACCAATGGTCTTCCATAGGGAGATGTGTTCTCTGCAGCAATTCTCTTTTAAAGAACCGACGGGAGGATCCTATCTTTTATATTTCTTGAACATAGTTTAGGCAGGTACAAACCAATGGCTGTTTTCTGTGTTTGACTGACTACAACAAGCACTTTGCTTATCCTGCTAAGAACATAGGGTGTTTTAAGAGGGAAAATAAGCACTAAAAACCCCCCCGTATTAAAATTTTATAAGGGACTAAGAAATATAGCTCTTTTATGAAACACATGGGCTACTGAAGGGGAGTGTTTAAGCTAAATGAAGAAGGTTTTTTGGGCCCTCGCTGATTCCTATCTCAGATTTCCAAAAACAGCATAGTAGCTACCAAGCTGCTTGCGATAATGTTCTGTGAACCCAAGATATGGGTTGTGTTACATCTGGCACAATAGTAACATAATGTTGCACAGTATGAGCATTACACCAAATATAGTGACGGTAAAATGATGATTATGGTGGTATAACAATGGTTTGCTGCTTCAATGACTAGACAACTTGCTACAATTAAAAGAACTATGGATCTTCCCTATACCAGAAAATCCTAAAGGAAAATATCCAGTCGTCAGTCCATAGTCTAAAGTTTAAAAGGAAAGTGTCATCAAAAAATTAATCATTGTTTAAGTCCCATTTTTATGTTAAACACATTTTTAGAAATTTTTGGAAGTTTTTTTTCTACATTTTTCATATCAATTTCAATATTTTTTAATAATTCTTAAGTCCTGCAGTTTTCACTTTGGCCACTAGGCCTTGTTTGCACAGTTTTAACAGCAGTCAGTGAGATGCTTCACAGTAGCTTCATACACATAGGAGACTTAAAACTGACTCAGTCCCATTCACTTCTATAGGAGATTTTTTTAGGCATGGTCTGTGACCTGGAAAGAAATCAGTGTGCAGGAAGGTGAAAGGGTGAACTGTGACTCTTGTGACTGGTGGATCCTGTGTTATCTATTCACACTGGTATCTCCTTTAGTTTGACCCTCTTTATGGTGATAATGATCAGACAACTGAGAATCTCTCTCTACAGAACAGGAAGTGTCAGACTTATTAGGCTTAGTGGCCAAAGTGAAAACTGCAGAACTTAAGAATTATTAAAAAATATTGAAAGTGATGGAAAAAAAAAATTCTTTAAAAATGTGTTGAACATAAAAATGTGAGTTAAACAATAAGTTATTTTTGATGACACATTACCTTTAAGCAAAATTGCATTGTTGAGAAAGCTAACAATCCTAAGTCCAAGAAAAAGATTACTTCTTATTAGATGTCTATAAAAGATTTTTCTTTTCTTTTGACCAATTTAAACTCTTGACTTAACACTGATATGCTGTGGCTATTTTTGCTCGAAAGCGCTCTAAGTATAGCTGAATGCAAATAATTTTGCATGGTATGCTGTGCTGATACACTACCAGTAATTTGTTACTCTACCAGTCGTTGCACTGCTCCTAAATCAAGCTCCTCTACTGGCTTCAACCAATGTTCTTCAGCCTTTTTAAAGCCCTTTCCCACGGTGTCTTGGGGCTAAATAATAAGTGGCATGGTTTGTATACACAAAAAAGCACAAAACATATTTCAGCAGCACGCTACAAATGCTAACAAGGAATATATGATTTCTGCTATTTTTTGATGCATGAAAATTTGGAGGCCTGAGTGGACACCAAGCAAGGTGAGATGTTAGCGTGTAGGTCCCCATCTGAATTGAGGTCACTTTGTCATTGGTAGATGACGCTGTGCCCCTTTCACTATATTTTTAAACGTGTGCACTCCAGTCTCAGGCGCATTACAGAGTACCCGTGGCACTTTGTTATGCACCTGAAATCGGGGGGGCCTGCGGGAGGCGGGGCGCACTAGAACCATATGAAGCTACATATTTATAGCTTTAGTACGGCAAATCCAGGCGCATTACTGCTGGTACAGGTAGAGAACTTTAAAAGTGGCTTACCTGAACCTGAATTTATGACCCACAGTAGACCCGGTTCATAGATTCAGGCGCATTCTACACTTCTATGCACAAAAAAATGAAGCCTTGGCGCCAAAAATTATACATGTCACCATAAATCTTAAACAGTTTGAATATGCAGATACCCTGTTTCCCCGAAAATAAGACACCCCGGAAAATAAGACATAGTGCATTTTTAGTTATGAAATTCAGTTTGGCTGCTTATGCTGTGTTTGTGATGAAATCACTACAGTATATTAATACATGTTGATGTTTTATTCAATAATAAATGTGAATTCTTGGTCATTGAAAAAAAAAAAATCCACTAAAAATAAGTCTTAGCTCGTCTTTATGAGAAAAGAGGGTATTGAGGTTACAAAAAATAATTACCCAAAAAGATTAAATCCACCACAAAGAGTGACTAACCGTCCATTTGTATTTCACTCTATCTTGCTAACACAAGTTAAGTGTTGAATTTCTAACTTACACGATAAAGGCGAAATTACTTACTCAAAACCCTCCACTATTGTGGGCCCTGTGCACAGCTCAATAGCTGGACTAAACTGAGCCCAGGAGCAGGCATCTAGCCTTATATGCTCCTGGGAAAACATGACAGGTGCATCTGATTGCTGAATAACAACTCACAGATCCCACTGTTAGGCTAGGATCACACGGCTTCACTGCGGGACGTAATCACGTCCCGCAATTACGCCGTGTGGCCGGAGGCGGGGCGGGAGAGCTAAGGGTGACTACTATTAAATTTTTTTTGCTGTGGCATACCCCGAGGTGCTGGGCAGCCCGCCTAATCTTTTAGTATGGGCGTCAGTAAGAGGCTGCAAGCCGGCATGGTGCACAACACGTTTTGCACCCTTATGTATTGCTTTATCTATATGCAATTGTAATACCGGCAGCCACCCCCCTCATTCCCTGAGGATGTGAGTGGTTGTTTAATGGGTATTTTTGCATTTCTGCAGTCTCTCCATGCATTATACTGTGGTTTTTCTGCATACTGGTGTGAACAGGTACCAAGCTAATGTGCAGTCTGTATCATTTAATTGTTCCCTTAACAGTGGGATCTATGAGTTGTTATTCAGCAATCAGATGCACCTGTCATGTTTTCCCATGAGCATATAAGACTAGATACCTGCTCCTGGGCTCAGTTTAGTCCAACTATTGAGCTGTGAACAGGGCCCACAGTGGTGGTGTATTTTGAGTTGCTAACTTCACATATTTTATGTATGAGGCACAGCTTTCTTCTGAATGGTCGTCTTGGTAGGAAATAATCAATAACTCGACAAAAGATGAATATGTTTTTCTATGGAGGCAATCAATACACAGTTCTAGTACAAATATTGAGGCATCGACTTTTAATTTTTATGCGGACATGATCGGCAAAGCAGAAAGTGAACTTTGTGATTTCTAAGACTTTGAACAATACTAGTTATAATTGATAGTTAATATGTAAATAGCCACATGAATTTATAATAATGAAATCTAGAGATCTTAGTTAATTATACCAAGCTGAAATGAAAGCAAGGCCGACATTCATAAAACCAAGAACAGGGCAAAACCCATTGAAAAGTGTTTTCCTTTCAATATGCTTGTAACAGAGAGGAATACAGGTGTGGATCCTGTAAGTCACTGTGAGCGATGATGCAGATCGTTACCTCTTATTTGGCTACTCGCGGTGACAGCAGAGTTCCCAGGCCAGGAACCAGTAAAGCAGGCAGAGTAACTGGCAGGCAGCAGGCAAGAGGTTAACAACCTGAGTGCAGCAGGCACAGCAGATAACAGCAGAGTAAGGGTGCTTTCACACGGTGCGTTTTTGGTGCCTTTTTTTGGATGCGTTTTTTGTGCAGGAAGGCACAACAATTAATGATATACATTGTTGCACAAAAAACGCATTGAAAAAACGCATCAAAAACGCACCAAAAAAGCACCTGTGAAAGCACCCAACTGAATGGCAGTTTTTAGGGGGGGGGGGGGGCTGCGGGGGTGGGGGGCAAAATTTTTTTTCCCCTTTTATTTTTTATTTGAATTTTCCCAGATTTTAATTTATTTTTTTAATTATTTTTGATTTTTTTTCCCGTTAAGGAATTATTTTTTTTTTAAAATTTTTTAAAGCCCCAAGTTAATTTTAGTTTAAATTTTCCCAAAAGGGTTAAAAAAAGTTTGTTACTTTTTTTTTTTTTGATTATTTTTTTTAATTTTTTTATTTTTAATAGTTTAACGGGGAAGGGGGGTAAATTTTAGTTTTAATTTTTTTTAAAATTTTTTAATTTTTGGGTTAATAAAGATTAATTAAAAAAGTTAATAATTTTTATTTAAAAAATTTAAAATTATTTTTTTTAATTTTTTTATTAGAAAAATTTTATTTTATTTTTTTTTCCTCTTTTTTTTTTTAATTAAATTTTTTGTTTTTTTTTTTTTTTTTTTTTTTTTTTTAAAAATTTTTTTTTTTGGGGTTTTTTTTTTTTTTTTTTTTTTTTTTTTTTTTTTTTTTTTTATTTAAAATAATTTTAAAATTTTAAAAAGAAAATTTAAGAGGAAAGTTTTTTTTTTTTTGAATTTTAAAGAAAGATTAAACCAGGGGGGTTTTAAAAGGTTTTTTATTTTTAGCGGGAGGTTTTTTGGGGAAAGAATTAAATTTTTTTTAAAAAAGGTTAAAAAAGATCAAAAAGAAAAATTTTTCAATTTTTAAAAAATGAATGGAAGGAAAAATTTTTAATTAAGAATTTTTAAAAGTTTTTAAAATTTTTTTTTTTTTTTTTTTTTTCCCTTTTTTTTTTTTTTTAAAAGCTCAGGCGGGGGAAGCCATTGGGGCACCAATGAAATGCTGGCCCTTTAAATATCCCTAGGTAGGGGGTGCGCGTGCACCAGATGCTATCAACTTTACTTCATGGGAAAACGCCTTTTTTAATTTTTTGAAAAGACTTTGCAGATCCCCCCATAGAAGGGTGGAGGGGACTGGGGGAAAAAACCGGGTTTGGTTCCCGGGGCTCATTCCTATTTGAATTCAGTAACCTGTGCGGAAACTTTCCCAGGGAAAACTCCTTTATAAGCTATCAAGGGTAGGTAATTGGTCAAAGGGCCCGGAAAAAATTAGAAATCGGCCCTTTTCTATCCGGGAGGGGCAAAATTTTAAACACACGGGGGAGGGGGGAATTTTTTTTCTTTTTTAAGGGGTCACCTTTTCCCCTTAAATTTTATGCCACTGGACAAAGAGGAATTATAGGGCATGTCTATAAAAAAAAAAAATAAAAAAAAAATGCAATGTAATTTTCATGAGCTATGTTAGTCATTTTCTTCAGTATCTGGTTGTGGGTGTTGATTACTCCCCTTTCATATTTTTTTGGGACTGAAAAATTGTTTACTTTTTTCTCACGGGGTAAAACCTTTTTTACAGATTCATGGCTGGTTTATGCTGCCTTTAAGCCTTTGCAAAATGCCTCACTCACAAAAATAATATTGACTGATACTAGAGCAGACATGGTGGACATACTTTAGGTTGAAGGGGGGGGAAAAGGAGGAAAATTTAAACCCTTTAGGGGAGGTGTTTTTTTTTAAGGACAAATGGAAAAATTTTTCCCTTTTTAAAATTTGGGGAATTAAAAAAAAAGCAAATTTTTTTTTTAAATTTTTCCCATCAACTTTGATGAGAAAATTACTGTTTTGGGGGACAAGTTGATTGTTCACTTTTTTTGGGAAAAAAACATAAAAAAAAGTTATAGTTTTTGCCCCAATTACCTTTAAAAAAATTAAAAAAATTACAAAATAATAATGAAAAACATTTTAAAATTGAAAAAAGGAATGATTTTTTGTTTTTTTCTATTTAAAGAATTAAAGCTTGTGATCCTCCAATCACTTATGTAATTCTAACAGCACATGTATTTGCCAATCATTCATATCCCAATTCTGAGAAATTTTTACTTTGCCCCGGGGGTACCCCTAGACCCAAACCAGACGGGGGCCTTTTTTTCGGGGTTGGGGTTTTTAACAAAAGGGAAACTGTAATTTTTGCACCCAAAATTTTCCTGTCAAAAAAATGAAAAGGTTGACAAGTTGTTTTAAGGGGTTAAATTAACAGGGCGTTCCGACGCTTTTTGTCGGCTTTTTTTAGAGCTTTTCCTTGCCTAAAACAGTGTAAGAAAAGCCTTTAAAAATTTGCCCCCAGTAAATTTTTATTGATGCCTATGCAGAACTTTGGGTTTTTGGGTTCACCACGAAAAGGGGTTTTAAAGGGTTTCTTTGAAATTGTTAGGGCGTTTGAAAAAAAAGACCCATGCCCTAGGGGATGGGCGAATTTCTCAAAAATTCGATTCGGTCACTTCAAACAAATTTTTCCCGAAAAAATTTTCGTTTGGGTTCCAAATTACTTCGGCACGAATCGCTTTAAAAAAGCACTTTTTCCAGGCTGCACAGAGCCTGCAGGGGATGTAAAACTTTGGTGCCTTGTTTAAAAATTTTAAAAGAGGGACTTGGTTTGGTTTTCAACAATTTGTGTTTTTTAGACCGCAAAAGACTGCCGCCGTTTTTAGAATCGTTTCACTAAAATTTCCCCGGGGCCCCTTAAGGGGGCAAAAATGACCAAAAACTGAAGCGGGAATGTACCCTTTTGATAAAGTATGCCACAAAAAAGCGGGAAAAAAGAAAGCTGAGAGCTCAGGTGGAACATTAGTGACAGATTGGGGAAGGTGAGGGCGGAAAGCCCAAAAAGCGGGGAAAATGGGGGGGTCAAACCAGTGGGCCACAATGATTTTTTGGGGAAAAGGGGGTTTGGCCCAAAAACACGGGAAAGCCAAAAAAGGGGGGCCACAAATGCCCCCTTTGAGAGCGGGGGTCACGGCGGCAGCAGAAAATAAGGTCAGGCAGGGGAAAAATTGAAATTCTGGAGGTGGCAAAACAGAAAAAAAGGCCACAGGGGGGCACAATCAAACAGTGGGGAAAAGTCCCCGGCGGCAGCAGTATGGGGGTCAGGCGGGGGCACAATGCATTCTGGAGGTGGAAAAAAAGGGAGGAAGCCCCCAGAGTGGCCCCAATAAACTGAGAGCGGAGGTCACGGCGGCAGCAGAAATTAAAGGTCGGGCAGGGGCCCCTTTGGAAAACATTTGGGGGAAAGGACTTTCCCGAAAGAACAGCGCAGCATGAGGTCGGGACAGTGGCAAATGACACAGTGGGATGTCACGGAAACCAGCAGCAGCATGGGTCATAGGGTGGCACAATGACAAGTGTTGAGGGGGGTTTGGCAAAAACCAGCCCTTTGGTTTAAGATGGTGGTAGGCAGAATGGAGAAACTGGCAGCAGATTGGGGCTTTTCAGGGGGGGTTTGGCGGCATCGGGGTTTAGTGGCTGAGGCGGGTTTATTTAAACCCAAACTGATCCCTTTAAGGCTTTGGGTTTTGGGGGGTAGGGAAATCCGGGCCGACCCCAAGCCTGATTCACTTGACAAAGGTCGTCGTTACACATTTCCCGTGGACAAGCGGGTTCCCCTTTGGGGGTTTAACGAGGGCCCCCGCCACACTGAACCCCTGCCCCTGATGCCACATTTACTCCCCGGGCGGACAGTTTTTTTCCCCCCCTGAAAACTGGGCAAGTTGCGGCCAAATCCATTTTGGGGCTGCCCATATCCAGCGGATTTTCAAACTGAGGGGGAAAGGTGCGGTCCAAGTAGGCCACAACCTTTTGGGTTCGGGGCCCTGCAAAAAGGCCATGCTGCTGCTGTGCTGGCGACGGGCCCCCTCACTAGGCGGGTAAAGGGGAAGTGCTCATCAGGGGACTCCAGACTTTTAGGGGGGGTTGCCCCTACCCCCCCACCTTCCCCCACACCCGGGGGAAAGTAGTACGTAAAGCGCTGAGGCCCCCCCCGGTCAAAACCTGTAAGGGGGACATGCCGCTCATAGGCACCCGGCCCCAACTAAATTACGGAGGTTTTTCCCCCTATAGTATTTGAGTTTGTTTTCCCCTCCCCCAAAAAGCTAAAAAAAGGGCCCTCCCATTATGGCCCGGTAGCGAGGGCCCCAATGGGGGTGGAGAGTCAGAAGTCACCCCTCTGCCGGATGCTGACTTTTGGGCCCCTGTCATAGCCAGGAAAATTAACCCAAGCTGCGGGCCTCTGCACAAGTGACTCCGAGGGGCCCCCTGCCCCCCATTTCCCTGTATACTGCCAGGGTGTTGGGGGGTCATTGCCTATTTTCCTCATCTCCATCCCCCCCTCCTCCAGTGCCCCTGTCCTCCTCTTTGTCCCCGGATAAAAAATCCAAAAATTTCACCAGAAATGCTTCTGCCCGGGGGCCCTCCCCCTTTTAATTTCATCCCCATGGGGACTCATGTGGCCGCGAGAGGGTATCCCCACGTCCCCAAAGTCCCTGCCCAGACGATTTTTCAGCATCTGTTCCGGGGACATTAAGCAGGGGGAAAGGGACGTTTTTAAACCCCGTATTTTCCTGGCGACTGAAAAATTAACGTGGGCCTCCCGAAGGGCCCCTCAACAAACGGCAGGTTTTCAAGCAGGAGCTGCCACTGGCTAAACATAAAAGTTACCAAAGGGGAGTACTTCTGTCTGCCTGGACTTTAAAAAAAACTTTGGGGGCCCTTTTCTCTTCATACAGTCGGGCCCCAAAATTTTGGCAGGCGGGAATTCCCAGCGGGGGGAAAAACACGCTATCAGAGTAAATTTTTGGGGGAGGCCGTTCTGCCGCGGGCAACCCGAGGAGGGTTTCCGGGGTTTTGTACAAAGGGGTTAAAGTTGCATGCACATTTTTCCGGGCCCTTTTTTCGAATGTTCTGAAGATCGGTGGGAAGTTTTTAAAGGAAACCTTTTCAAAAACCGATTGAACACTGCGCCATGCGGGGCCCCAGGGAAACCATCCCTCCCCCGGGTGCAGGCGGAAAACCAATGTTCCTCCCATTTTTTCCTTTCCCATGGTTCCGATTTCCCTTTTTGGGCGGGGGAAAAGAAAGCCCCCACTTTCGTTTTCTTACTGAAATACGCGGAGCATTCCCTCCCCGTGGGGGACTTCTTTCGCCGAGGCAAGCCGGGTTAGAATTTGCGGGCCCCTCCGCTGTCCCCAAAAAAACATGTGGTATGATGGAGAAATTTCTTGTGGGGGCTGGGGATGGTGGGGTTGGGGGTGGAGGGGGGAGGCGGACATTGGCGCGGGGGGGTGCAGCAGTTTAACAACGTGGGGGAAAAAGCGGCGTCTCCTGTCCAAGTTTTGGTGTGCCTTGGCTGGAAGCACATTCCCCCGTGGGCCGAAAAAGGACATGTACTGGCCCCGACCAAAAGTTTTCAGCTCCAAAACGTCCCCGCTGCCGTGCACCTTGGGAAAAAAAATGAATTAAGGAAAACCCCTTTTGTTCTACATATTTATGAAAAATGTGGTTTCGGGCCTTTTTTGGAAAAAAAATTAAAGGGTTGGAAATTCCATCTCGGCTCGGCACAAACCCTTAGTTCTCTGAACGGTGCAGAGTCCACCATTTGGAAAGGGGGGGGACTGCCAGTTTCCAACAACTTTTTCAGGAGCCCCGGTTAGTACTGCAAACCCTTTGGATGGTTGGGGCCCCCATACTGTTTTTTCTTTGCAATCGCCTCGCTGAAAAGACTTTTGGCCCATGATAGCGGGGGGGCGGAGCATCCTTTAAACGGGAGATGGAAAAAAGAAACAGTCCCCCTTTGCAGAGGTGGTGGAGCCTTTACTGGCTGCCAAAAGGATGAAAGCCCCCTGGGCGCTGCTGCTGTTTTCCCGCGGCGGGAGGGTGGACCACCCATCTAGCCACTTTTTCCCAGGCCCCAAGGTGACGCTGCATGTGTTGACGCAGGGCCGTTTGGGCCAAGTTTTGCTCCCCGGCCCCGCTTCCCTTTTTGGGCCCCCAAAATTCTTTTCATATAAACCCCCCAAAATTCCCGGGTCCTCCCTGTCTTAAACAAAGAAAGGCCACCCCCGCCCAGAAACGGGTTTTACCGCCCCGCTCCGCCTGAGTGACTACGCCGCCGCTTGCCTTTGCTGGCCCCCCGTGCTGCTCTTTTTTGGACCTGCGGGGGGGTTTTTTACCCCCGTGGCCCCTTTGGGTCCCGACCTCACACTGGTTTCAATCCCGGACTCCCCGGGGCCCCACGACCCACTTGCTGGCTGCGCTGCTGCCTGACCCCGCAAGCTGCGCCTCTTCTCCTGCGATGTTTAAGCCCGGGCCCCACCCGGCTCCCCCAAATTTCGGGGCGGGGACTCATCATCTATTTGTGTTTCATCGTCACCCCGCTGTCCCCCAATTTACCGGTCTTTGGGATGCGAGGTGAACCCCCCCAAAACATGACCTCCCCTGGGCCCCTTCCACATTTTATACTTTTGGGCCCACTACCCAAAAACAGGGGGAAATTGGGCCCCCTTTCCCTTTGCTGCCAATACTGGGTGACTGCCCTCCCAAAATTTTTCCCTCCTCGCTATTTTTGTGGCGCTGAGCCAGACCAATTTTTTAAAATCTCTGGGGTGGGGGAAAAAGGATGGGACAGAGGGGGCTGGGGGGCAGGTGTGGGCCCCTGACCTGCTCCCCCGGGGCCCTCCCCAAATAATGGTTGTTTCTGAGTTTTCCCCCCGACCTTGGGTGGGGGGTTTTCAGATGTCATCTGGGAGGAAGAGGGTGACCTATTCAACCTTTAAGAACCCTTTTGGGGGGCTTTTAAAAACACCACGGCCGGGTAGATGGGCACGGCATTGTGGGGGCCCCCCGAGTGACCCCTGCCCGCCCACTTCCCCTGCTTTGCTGCGACCTGGGCCTGTTTTAAGGAAAGTTTGTGCCACTGCCACTGCAGGGGAAAAGCCGGGCCCCCTCTCTGTCTGACATGACTGGGTTTTTTCTAAAAAGTTCAGACACTGTTTGATGATGATATCTGTATTTATAAATAAAACACCCTGTTTTTGACCCAAATAACCCAAATAACAAGCTTGGGGGAACCCTTGGATATAAATTGCGCTCCACAAATTTGGGCCCGGGAAAATTTTTTTTGTATGGGCGTTTAAAAACACTGTTTTGTTTTTACTAAATTTGTTTTTAAATGCACAAAAGGCTTAAAAAAATTTTAAACCTTTTTTTGGAAAAAATTAATTAAGGGAAAACCCCCGGGAAATTAAAAAAATATTTTTTTTTGGGGTTTTGAAAAAAAAAAAGTTTTTTTGGTTTTAAAAATTTATGTTTCAAAAAGGGGGAACACCCCAAAAAAACCCCTTTTAATTTTAACCCCCGGATGTAATTTCCCCAAAGAATTGAAACCCCACAAAAAAAATTTCTTTGTAGCGTGTTACAATTTCGTTTTTTTCTACGCCAACAACAAGAGATACAATTTTTAATTAACCTTTGTTGTGGGAAAAAAGGGGGCAGGGAAAAATTTTTATATTTTTGGCGTTGAAAAAGAAGGTTTTTTTGGGTTTGCACACCAGCAAAACAAACGTTTAAAAAAACCCCCGGATTGAAATTTCGCAAAAAGAATTTAGCAGCCAAAATTTGAAGTGGTATTTTATTGTAAAAATGCTGTTTTTTTTAAATGAATACAACAGGAAAATGCTTTGGGCCCCCCTTGGATATTGAAGTATATTTCACTGCAGTGGAGCACACTGGTTTTTAGATCCAAAACCCCCAAAAAAATTTGAAATAGAACATTAAAAGAACATCTCCCGAGACAAGCTGATCCCTCCCCAAAAAGAAATCGTATATAAAAATCAATTCTTCAAATAAGAGCTATCAGCCCCAGCAGCACCTTCCCTGATGAGCACGTGAGAAGGGGTGTGAGCTCCCGGCATCGCGCCCGGGCTTTTTATGCGGTGACGTACAGAATCCCGCCCGGGCTTGATTTTGGGGTTTACCTCTGCCCCAAAGTCATGCAGGCTATGGCCCCTTTTTCCTCCCCCTGTTCTTTGCCCCCTGTAGCGCCATGTGCTGCAAACCATTTTATCAATTTAAAAGCACACTTCGGTTCCCCCCAAAATACCCCCAAAATTCGACTTCGTTCCGGGAACCGGAAAATTTTCCTGAAATTCCCAAACGAAAATTTCCCCTTTTGTTAGAATCAATTTGCCCATTTTCTAATCATGTCAATTCTTCAAGCATTTTCAATGCCAAAACTCCCCATAGGAATCAATGGAAAGCTTCAAAACCTTGGTGCGGTTTTTGCTGTGTTTTTGCCCTGGCTATTAATTTGTATGGGTGTTTCAGAAAGAAAAGAGTTTTGGAAAACATCCAAAATTTCATCCAAAACCTCATGAAAACCTTGTCTGAAAAAGCGCTTTTGAGTCGCATTTCAGACAAGGTTTTGACACTGATTTGCACGCTAATAATTCAGTGTCCAAATCAGCCATGCAGACTTACCTTAATAGGCTCTTGGGCACAACACAAAGTATAACCCAGTACTTCCCAAGTATGGTCATTTCATTCACACAGCAGCAATGTTTCGATCCCTGCAGGGGACTTTCTCAATTAATATATATATATATATATATATATATATATATATATATATATAAATATATATATATATATATGATATAATATGTATGTATATATACTTGGGTAACAATACTTGATTAAGCACAGGAGGCTAATTGTTTTCTCAAGCAGCAGCGGTATGGTCTGCCTAATGGCGGCGTCTGGATTCTGATTGGCGTCTGGATTCTGATTGGACGGTTTGTTGGTACCTGTCTTGCCGGACTTGAAACAATAATATCTCACATATTTTTTGCCTTGGTGATGTTCTCCTATTGTATAACATGCCTAGAGGCCATTTATGAGGCTCCTGAATGTCCTGGCCCCTACAAGCACCCTGCGGTCACACTGCAGGGGCAGAAAAAAGCCCCTTGCCTCTGTGAATTCACTGAGATACTATAGTTGTTATGAACAGTGACATCTATGATGTTAGATAGTAAAGTAATATTAGAGACTGGCCTTTGCAGCGAGATGTTGTCTGTATATGACCTGCTGTCGATGAAGCAGACACGGGAGCAGTGCACTTGCCCATGCTTTAAATGTATGGTGCAATGCAGGATAGGGTAATTACCCTGAATGTATTGTACGTACTATTGTTATATTCAATGTTGTGAAAAAATAACTAAAAAAACAAGTTCCCATTAATCTGACATTAATGTATATATAATGAAAGCATTCTGATTCATACAACCTTACAGAACTTCCATATATTCCCTAGAGGTGATGTCACATGCCAGTAATATTGACCTGTAAGTACGCTCTCAGCCGCACTACCTGGATGTATTACTTATTGTAGTGCCGGATCTATTTCCCTTGTTGGCACCAGACTGTCTGTATCTATGATTCTCTATAATTGATCGCTTCTTCAGCCGGAGTTGCCTAGCAACCAATGCTCTCATGCTTCCTGTCATCTTGCTTGGGATTTCCCTATATTGCTTCTTCATATCTAAATATAAATATCTCAGGCTGAGAACGAGGGCAGATGTGACAGTTTAACCTGCAGAAAGCATGATGTAACGGAACCTGAGCGCTCATCTATTACCGATCCCATACATTGACAAAAGCATTTTAGGTCAAGCAATAATGCAGCAGAGGAGTAATGGAGTGCGTTTTGCATCTCGCCTGTTATTGCAGTGTTGTCTGTATGCGCCCTGAATGAATCCGAGCTAATGATTTATTTAGTATGTAGTATGCCGTATACATTATATGGCCATTTTTATAGATCATCAAAACAAAAATAACAACTGTCAAGGTTAATTTTATGTTCTGAGATGGCTGAGGAAGATGGTCCACGAGACACAGAACTTCGGGTGGTTGGTGGCAGCTGCTTTCCTGAATCTGGGTTCTTCTCCCTCTCCTTTCGTCATTAGGTCACATTTATTGGGGGAATTGCGGCAGAATGCTGATATAATTTTCACAAAAAATAATGAAGCACATGCTTTAGACCACAGTTATTATGTGTTTTAGACAGTTTTGCACCTTGTCCGACAAGGGGAAAAGCAGCGGTAATTGGGGTGTGACTTCATGGTAAGGTGCCGTAATTTAGCATGTGACGTCATGCGGCAAAATTTTACCACAATTAGTGGCATCAAGTAAGCTAACCAATAGAAGGTGTAGACCAGAAAGTTATAAACATGCACCAGAGTTATCAACATTATGATAAATGTGGCACATTGTAAGGTTGTCTAGACTAAGGGCGACATGTCCCAATACGCAAGTGCCGTTGTTTTGGTCTATTTTGCACCAAAAATACTCTTGATGCCTTATTCTCGATTTACATGAACTTTAACATATCAAAACTAGGCACATTATACGCCAAGCACAACACATTTTAATGCGCCTTAAAAGACTCAAAAATTTTATTCGGTGACGTCGCCGAATTTTCCGACAAAATTTGTTTCGGTCCGATTTGCTTCGGGACGAATCGCATTAAAAAACAGCTACTTGCAGGCTGCACAGAGCCTGCAGGGTGCTGTAGAACGTTGTGCCATGCTTAAATATGCAGAGGGAGCTTGGTTTGGTCTTCATACAATGTTGTGTTTTAGTATGACAAGCACATGACTGCCGCCGCTCTTAGAATCGCTTCAGTATAAAATTTCCTGGGCACTTACGGGGGCAAAACTGACCAAAAAACTGAAGGGGAAATGTAGCCTGATAAAGTCATGCCAGCGAAAGCTGGAAAAAAACAAGCTGAGTGCTCAGTTGGCAACATCAGTGACAGAGTGTGGAGGTGACGGCAGCAGCCACAGCAGCATGAGGTCAGAGAGTGGCAAAATGACATTCTGGAGGTGGCAAAACAGGAGTAGGCCACAGAGTGGCACAATGACACAGTGTAGAGGGCACGGCAGCAGCCACAGCAGCAGCATGAAGTCAGACAGTGGCACAATGACATTCTGGAGGTGGCAAAACAGTAGTAGGCCACAGAGTGGCACAATGACACAGTGTGGAGGGCACAGCAGCAGCCATAGCATCAGCATGAAGTCAGACAGTTGCACAATGACACAGTGTGGAGGGCACGGAAACAGCCACAGCAGCAGCACGAGGTCAGGCAGTGGCACAATGACATTCTGGAGGTGTCAAAATCAGGAATAGGCCACAGAGTGGCACAATGACAGAGAGTGGAGGTGACGGCAGCAGCAGCATGAGGTCAGAGAGTGGCACAAAGACTCAGTGTGGAGGGCACGGAAACAGCCACAGCAGCAGCACGAGGTCAGGCAGTGGCACAAAGACTCAGTGTGGAGGGCACGGCAACCCCCCCAGCAGCAGCAAGAGGTCAGGCAGTGGCACAATGACATTCTGGAGGTGGCAAAAACAGGAGTAGGCCACAGAGTGGCACAATGACAGAGAGTAGAGGTGACGGCAGCAGCAGCATGAGGTCATAGAGTGGCACAATGACACAGTGTGGAGGGCACGGCAGCAGCCACAGCAGCAGCATGAGGTCGACAACAAGACACAGTGTGGAGGGCACGGCAGCAGCCACAGCAGCAGCATGAGGTTCAGGCAGTGGCACAATGACATTCTGGAGAGTGCAAAAATCAGGAGTAGCCACTGAGTGGCACAATGACACAGTGGGGAGGGCACAGCAGCAGCCACAGCAGCAGCATGAGGTCAGATAGTGGCACAATGACATTCTGGAGGTGGCAATATAGTAGAAGGCCATAGAGGGGCCACAATGACAGAAAATTGGAAGTGACGGCAGCAGCAGATGAGGTCAGAGAGTGGCAAAAAGACACAGTGTGGAGGGCACGGCAACAGCCACAGCGCAGCATGAGGTAAAGGCAGTGGCACAGTGACATTCTAAAGGTGGCAAAAATCAGGAGTGGGCCCCAGAGTGGCACAATAAACCGAGAGAGGAGGTGACGGCAGCAGCAGCATGAGGTCCGAGGTGGCACCCTGACACAGTGTGGAGAGCACAGCAGCAGCCACAGAGCAGCATGGGGGTCAGACAGTGGCACATTGACATTCTGGAGGTGGCAAAATAGTAGAAGGCCATAGAGTGGCACAATGACAGAGTGTGGAGGTCATGGCAGCAGCATAAAGTCAGACAGTGGCACAATGACATTCTTGAGGTGGCAAAAACAGTAATATGCCACAGAGTGGCACAATGACAGAGTGTGGAGGTCATGGCAGCAGCCACAGCAGATGCATGAGGTCAGACAGTGGCACAATGACATTCTGGAGGTGGCAAAAAACAGGAGTAGGCCAATGAGTGGCACAATGACAGAGAGTGGAGGTGACTGCAGCAGCAGCATGAGGTCAGAGAGTGGCACAATGACACAGTGTGGAGGGCACGGCAGCAGTCACAGCAGCAGCATGAGGACAGGCAGTGGCACAATGACGTTCTGGAGGTGGCAAAACAGGAGTAGGCCACAGAGTGGTACAATGACACAGTGTGGAGGTGACGGCAGCAGCAGCATGAGGTCAGAGAGTGGCACAATGACACAGGTGGGAGGGCACGGCAACAGCCACAGCAGCAGCAAGGGAGGTCAGGCAGGGCACAATGAAATTTGGAGGTGGAAAAAACAAATAAGTCCACAGAAGGCACAATGACAGGGTGGAGTCATGCACAGCATAAAGTCAGACAGTTGCACAATGTCATTCTTGAGGTGGCAAAAACAGGAGTAGGCCACAGAGTGGTACAATGACAGAGAGTGGAGGTCACCGCAGCAGCAGCAAAAGGTCAGAGAGTGGCACAATGACACAGTGTGGAGGGCACGGCAACAGTCACAGCAGCAGCATGAGGTCAGGCAGTGGCACAATGACAATCTGGAGGTGGCAAAAACGGAGTAGGCCAATTTAGTGGCACAATGACAAGAGTGGAGGTGACTGCAGCAGCAGCAGCATGAGGTCAGAGGTGGCACAATGACACAGTGTGGAGGGAAACGGCAGCAGCCACAGCAGCAGCATGAGGTCAGGCAGTGGCACAATGACATTCTGGAGGTGGCAAAACAGGAGTAGGCCACAGAGTGGCACAATGACACAGTGTGGAGGGCAAAGCAGCAGCCACAGCAGCAGCATGATGTCAGACAGTGGCACAATGATCTTCTAGAGGTGACAAAACAGGAGCAGTCCACAGAGTGGCACAATGACAGAGAGTGGAGGTGACGGCAGCAACAGCATGAGGTCAGGCAGTGGCACAATGACATTCTGGAGGTGGCAAAAACAGGAGTAGGCCAATGAGTGGCACAATGACACAGTGTGGAGGGCACAGCAGTAGCCACAGCAGCAGCATGAGGTCAGGCAGTGGCACAATGACATTCTGGAGGTGGCAAAACAGGAGTAGGCCACAGAGTGGTACAATGACACAGTGTGGAGGGCACAGCAGCAGCCACAGCAGCAGCGTGAGGTCAGGCAGTGGCACAATGACATTCTGGAGGTGGAAAAACAGGAGTAGGCCACAGAGTGGTACAATGACACAGTGTGGAGGGCACAGCAGCAGCCACAGCAGCAGCATGAGGTCAGACAGTGGCACAATGATATTCTAGAGGTGGTAAAACGGAGTAGGCCACGAGTGGCACATTGACAGAGAGTGGAGGTGCCCGGCAGCAACAGCATGGGTCTGAGAGTGCACAATGACACAGTGTGGAGGGCACGGCAACAGCCACAGCAGCAGCATGAGGTCAGGCAGTGGCACAATGAAAATTCTAGAGGTGGCAAAACAGGAGTGGGCCCACAGAGTGGACATTGACAGAGAGTGGAGGTGACGGCAGCAACAGCATGAGGTCAGGAGTAGCACAATGAACAGTGTGGAGGGCACGGCAGCAGCCACAGCAGCCGCATGAGGTCAGGCAGTGGCCCCATGACATTCTGGGGGTGGCAAAACAGGAGTAGGCCACAGAGTGGCACAATGACACAGTGTGGAGGGCACAGCAGCAGCCACAGCAGCAGCATGATGTCAGACAGTGGCACAATGATATTCTAGAGGTGACAAAACAGGAGCAGGCCACAGAGTGGCACAATGACAGAGAGTGGAGGTGACGGCAGCAACAGCATAAGGTCAGAGAGTGGCACATTGACACATGTGGGGGCAACGGCAAACAGCAAGCAGCAGCATGAGGTCAGGCAGTGTCACACTGTCATTCTGTCGGTGGCTCAGCAGTATTAGGCCACAGAGTGGCAAAATGACAGAGTGTGGAGGTCATGGCAGCAGCCACAGCAACAGCATGAGGTCAGACAGTGGCACAATGACATTCTGGAGGTGGCAAAAACAGGAGTAGGCCACAGAGTGGCACAATGAAAAGAGTTGGAGGTGACGGCAGCAGCAGCATGAGGTCAGAGAGTGGCACAATGACACAGTGTGGAGGGCACGGCAGCAGCAGCAGCATTATGAGGTCATAGAGTGGCACAATGACAGAGAGTGGAGGTAAAGGCAGCAGCAGCATGAGGTCAGAGAGGGGCACAATGACACAGTGTGGAGGGCACGGCAGCAGCAGCAGCATGAGGTCAGGCAGTGGCATAATGACATTCTGGAGGTGGCAAAACAAGAGTAGGTCACAGAGTGGCACAATGACAGAGTGTGGAGGTGGGTGGCAATACCAGTCCCTGGTAAAGATGGTTGGTGACAGATGGAGAAACTGGCAGGAGATGTGTGGCGTCAAGCGGGTGGCGGCATTAGAATAGTGGCTGAGGCAGGTAGTTTGAACCCAGACTCATTTCTCACAGTTTGGGTGAAGCGTCATGGCTGATGTATTCTGACGCCTAAGGCATTGGTGTGTGGAAATCCTGGCCGATCCACGCCTGATTCATCTGACAAAGGTCGGGTCGTTCCACATTTCTCGTGGACAAGCGGGATCTCCTTGGGGTAACGATGGCCCCCACCGCACTGAACACCCGCTCTGATGGCCACCCTACTGGCCGGGCAGGAAAAGCTTCTCCACTGCAAACTCGGCAACTTCAGCCACACATCCAGTTTGGCTGCCCAGTAGTCCAGCGGATCTTCTAACTGGGGTGGCAGAGTGCTGGTCCAAGTAGGCCACCCCCCTGTTGGTTCAGGGTCTGCTCCGGGCCTGCTGCCGCTGCTGCTGTAGCGACTGCCCTCCTTACGAGGCGGGTGAAGGAAGCTGCTCATCCGTGACTCCAGACTTAGGTTGCTCCTGATGGAGCTGGTACTGCTTCTACCCCCCCCCCTCCTTCGCCCAGCAGCCGAGGCAGTAGTACGTGAGCGCTGAGGAACCCCCGGTCATACCTGTCAGAGGGGGGACGATGCCGCACATAGGCAGCGGCCAACTGACTACGGGGATTTCCCCATAGTATTTTGAGTTTGTCCTCCCTCTCAAAGCTGGGAAAAAGGCTCCATTTTGGGCCGGTAGCGAGGTCCAATAGGGCGGAGAGCCAGAAATCATCCCTCTGCCGTTGTGACTATTCGGCTGTCACTAGCCAGGCAAATCAGCCACGGTGCTTGCGGGTCATCTGCCTCATCTTCCTCATCTCCATCTACCTCCTCCAGCTGCTCCTGCTCCTCCTCTCTTGTCACCTGGGTAGAAAATCCACTCATTTCACCAGACAATGCTTCTTCTGCTCCCCAAAGTCCTCCTCCCCCTCCTCCTCCAGTACAGTCCCCACCGGACTATGTGGCCGCGGAGATGTAGTCGCCACATCTCCAGTCCCCTGCCCAGACAGTTTTTTTCAGCATCTGTTCCAGGACATGAAGCGTGGAATGACGTTATTCATCCCGTAGTCCTGGTGACTGACAAAATAACGTCGCCTCCGTCGAATGGCCTCAACAAACGGCAGGGGTCAACATGAGCTGCCACTGCTGACATCCAAAATTACACAGGAGTACTCCTTTCCGCCTGGATCATCAAAAAAATCGTTAAATGGCCTTTCTCTGTTCATAAAAGTGGGTCCAACATAGTGCAGGCTGGAAAATTTCCCAAAGGGTGGAAACATCGCATTTCAGAGTGTGTTGGGGGAGGCCGTTCTGCCGCTGCAACTCGAGGAGGGTGTTCCTGGCTTTGTAGGAATGCATGAAGTGCATGCACAGTTTCCTGGCCATTTTTCAGAATGTTCTGAAGACGGTGGAAGACTTCGGGAAAACCTTTTCACAACCAGATTGAACACATGCGCCAGCAGGGCGCATGGTCCATCCCTCCTTGGTGCAGCGCGGACACCATCTTCCTCCCCTTGTCCGTCCCCATGGTTCCGAATTGCCGTTGGCGCGGAGAAAGCCACACATCGATTTCTTTGCTGCATGACGCGGAGCAGTTCCTCCCCTGTGTGACTTCGTTCGCCGAGGCAACCAGGGGAAAGAACTGCGTGACACCGCTGTCCCCTACACATGTGGTATAAATGGAGAAGTACTGTGGAAGCTGAGATGATGGTGGTGTGGAGGAGGAGGCGGACATTGGCGCAGGAGCCTCAGTTTGACAACGTGGAGGAGAAAGCCCCGTCTCCTGTCCAATTTGTTGTGTTTTGTAAGAAATTGGGTTTTGGAACTCTCCATCTCGGCTCGGCACAAGCCATTAGTTCTCTGAACGGTGCAGATCCACCTTTTGGAAAGGGAGGGACTGCAGTACCAACAACTTGGACGGGAAAGCAGGGTCAGCTTCTGCACCTTAGGATGGTTGGACGCATAATTGTTGTCTCTTTGCAATCGCCTCGCTGAACGACTGCTGGCGCCATGAGTAGTGAGGACAGGAGCATCTGGACCGGGAGTTGATGGCAAGAGAAACAGTCCCCTTCTGCAAAAGGTGGTGGAGCCTTGACTGGCTGAAATGGCATGCGTGCCACTGGGCGCTGCTGCTGCTGTTGCTGCGGCGGCAGGATGGACCACGACATCTGAGCCTCGTTTCTCCCAGGCCCACGGATGGTGACGCTGCATGAGTTGACGCAGGGCCGTGGTGCCAAGTTAGCTCCCTGGCCACGCTTCACTTTCTGCCCACAGATTCTACATTTTACCCATATTCGGCTCCTCCGGTGTCTTAGCAAAGAATGCCACACCGCCGAGTATCTGATTTTACCGCCAATGCTCCGCACTGAGTGACTCCTGCCGCTGCTGCCTCCCTGAGCCCCTGTGCCACTACTGTCTTGGACCTGCGAAGGGGGTTTTCTACCCTTTGGCCGTTTGGCTCCCGACCTCACACTGCTGCTCCCCTGCTGACTCACGGCCACACAACCCACTTGCTGGCTGCGCCGCTGCCTGACTTTCAAGCTGACGCCCTCTTCTCCTGACGATGATGAAGCCCTTTCTTCACCTGGCTCCCAAGTGTCATCGGCTACATCATCATCGATTTGTGTTTCATCGTCACTGCTGTCCTCATCACCAGTCTTGGTATGCAGAGGCTGACCCCTCACAACATGACCTCCCATGCCACTCTCCACATGTATACTTTGCCGTCTACTGCAAGAAGCAGGGGATATTAGCCCCATTTCTTCGCTGCCAAGTAGCTGCTGACAGCCCTCCTCAAATTGTTCATCCTCGCTATATAGTGGTGCTGAGCCCAGACCACATTTGTAGATCTCTGGTGAGGGAACCGGATGGAACAGAGGCGGGTTGAGGACAGGTGAGGGCCACTGACCCGCTCCTGGGCCATGCCAACTAATGGTTGTGTCTGACGTTCCCACCGACTCTTGGCTGGGGTTGTCAGATGTTATCTCTTCTGGTTTATTAGCATTGTTTTTTACATCTAACAATCCAATGTTTGTGTATAAAGTTATTGTAACAGTTTGGCCTATTTCCCGGCATATCGCTCAAAATACCTGTAACGATCGTTTTGCTAGCCCCACTCTGGTTTCCCCGCCAGTTCCAGCTTAGGGCTCTTTTTGGGCTTCGCGCGGGCGCTGAAATTCACTATAATTCTGCTTCTTGGGTTTTGAGATACTCATTTCCGGTTTTGCACGGAGGTCTGACTGAAGCCGGGGAAAACGCCAACAGGTGAGATTAATGATTTTAGCTTTTAGCATATAAAAAGCAATTGTTAATATGTTATTTTCTACACAAGGGTTCTGATCCCGAAACACTTTTTAAAACCCAATATACTAACTACGAGGGTTTCATTTTTGCTCTGCCTTTTCCCTTTTTTCCTTTTTTGGATTCTTTTTATATGGATTCACAAGAAGTGCTGATTTTAACTATATTTTGTCCGGCCGCCCCTTTACGCTTCCCAAAAACTATTTCTTCATGTTTACGTGTAACATGTGCGGGACAGGGGGGTGGGGGGGGATTTTTATTGGACATAGGCCTTCCTGCATGAAAGGTGACTACTTTTTGCCTTTTTGTACAGAGGAAGTGGATGACCTAGTAACCAAAAAAAAACCCGGGGTTGCTGAACAACACAGGCCGCTAGATACAGCAGGTTGGGGGCCTCACCGATGACCCCTGCTGCGAGTCCCCTTGCTGTGCTGCGCCCGGGGCCCTGCCCTGCTCCAGGAATGTTAATGCCACTGCCATCGCGGGTGAAGAGCCTGCCCCCTCTCGACTAATTACTGTTTGTTCTAAAATGTAAGACATGTTTGAAAAGATACTGTATATGATAAATAACCCTGTATTTGACCCCAAAAATAAACCCCCAGTAACAAGCTTGGGAAACCCCTTGGATAAAAAATTGCGCTCCAAACAAAGGGGCAGGAAAAATTTACTTGTATGTCCCTTTTTTAAAAACATGGTATTTTACTGAAATAAAAGCCAAAAAGGGCTTAATTAACCTTTTGGATTTGAATTATGCTCAGGAAAAAATTTTTTTTTTGGGGGTTTAAAAAAACAAGTTTCTTTTACTAAGAAAAAAATGCAAAAAAAACTTATTTAACCCCCTTGGATGTAAATTGCGCAAAAAAATGTGCTGCCAAAATTACCATTGTAGCTGTTAAAATGGCGTGTTTTTTACGGTACACGACAAAAAAAAAAAACTTTAATTTTAATCTTCGGTTTAATTAGTACAGGTAAATGTCTTTTTTGGCGTGAAAAAGAACGTTTCTTTTAGTGCCCAACAGCAGAAAAACCCTTAATTTAAAACCCTGGATGAAAATTTGCGAAAAAAGAAATGAGAACCCAAAATGAAGTGGTATTTGGATTGAAAAAAAACCCTGTTTCTTTAAATGAATAAAACAGAAACAGGTTAATAACCCTTGGATATTCAATGTTTGTGAGAGATACATTAACATGTAATGCAGCTGCATTGGACGCACCTGGATTTTAAATCCAAATCCCCCAAAAATCAGAATTAGAACGAAGAGAACAGTCTCGAGACAAGCTAAACCCCCCCCCAAAAACCCTGTATAAAAATGAGTTCTTTGGGAAGAGATTTCATAAGCGCCTGGCAGACCTTTCCTTACTCGACAGTGAGAGCGTATGGCTCCCCGCGTTTCCCGGGCTTATAAGTGCGGTGCTCACAGAAACCCCTGTCCTGATTGGCTTCATCTTGCACATGTCATGTAGGTATGCCCTTCTCCCCCAGAGTTCTTTGCCCCATTAAAGCCTGTGCTCGCAGCATTTTTATCAATCAAAAGCACACTTCGTTCACCCGAATACCCCAAAATTCGACTTCGTCAGAACCAATTTTTCCCTGAAAAATTTTAAACGAATTCTACTTCATTAGACAAAATTTCCCCCTCTCTACTCGTTACATATACTAGCGATAATACGCTCTATGTCTCAACAATACAAAAGGTTTTAGAACCACAAGGGGCCGTGGTTGCTGCAAAAAATGCTCCCGAGGTGCTTTGGTCTCGGGTTTTGGGAAAAAACCATATAGTACTGGTGTCAAAGGCTTCGGCCATGGCACTGTTCACCGAAGTTTGTATAACTGCTATGAGTTAATCGGGGGGCTTTTTACTGGAGTAGCCAAAAAAAGCGGGGGGGGTTGGCTACTCCCATGTTCAATCCAGGCCTGGGGTTTTTGGGTTTAGGGGTAGTAAACCGGAGGTCGGGGAGCAGGTGGTGTACTGTCAGAAGGATTCGACGTTGAGGTTGCATATCACAAGGCATTATGGGAAAAGGGGGGGGAAGCCACGCGCCCTCTGTTGGTTGTAACAAATCCTCAAATTTTCTTTTTGACCCCCAATCTTGAGAAAGCAAAAAAGGGTTTTTTTGCAAGCCAAACTCTCACTAAGACAACGCTGTTTCGGGGTTTTGTCCCTTTCAGGCGAGTAAGAAAATACTGGCTGGCTGTGTGGGGGCTGGGTAGTCAGGAAGGGAAGATCTCCCTTTGGGAGGCACCGAACAACGGCTTGTAGAGTTTTTTTTTTTGCTTTTAGCCCTCTACTTGCATCTGCATATCACAAGGCATTTTGGGAAAGGGGCTGAGAAGCCCACAGCGCCCTCTTTTTGGTTTTTTAAAAAAACCTCAAATTTTCTTTTGACCCCCCGAGTCTTGAGAAAAACAAAAGGATTTTTTTGCAAAACCAGTTCTCTCATCTACAGACAACGCTGTTTCGGGATTTTTGTCCCTCTTCAGTGCAGAGTAGTGTGAGAGTTGGAAAGAGTGTCTGCAGTAGGCTGTCTGCGAATCCCCTTGGGAGTGGATCCTGCTAAAGGAAAAAAAAACAGAGACTGTGGGGTTTATACACCCGGGCAAGGGATTACTGTTTTGTTTTGCGCTGAAGGCCAGTTACTTTTTTTTCCTTTTGGATTAATTTCTGCTCAGAAACGCCATTAAAAAGGAAATAGAGGGGAAGGCGACGGTTTTTCCCTGTATACCTTTGGGTGTTTCCCACGTCTATTGAGGACATTACATACGGGGGCCCGTTCCCGGCTAAAAATTTAAAACCCAAAAATTTCCCCCCCCTCTGCCCGTAAAATGTCCTAAAAAACACAGTGCATCCCCATCAACCAAAAGCCAAAATTACAGAAAGCTTTCCCACAATGTCTACATATAAAATTTAGTAATTCATACAGTTCCAAATAACACTGCTACCCCAAAAAATCCAAGACCACAAAGACCCTATCACCAGCACAAAGTGACCGAATAATATCCCACCCCATGACCAATAGCAACAAGTGACCAAATACAGAACACGTGCCCCATATCAACCAATAGTCACGAAAAATACAAATGACATTCAAATAAAAACCCATTATACTTCAACCAATATTACCAGAAACTTGGGGGATACCAGTTTTAATGGGTCTGCAGACATAAAATGGTTACAGTAAAGTTATTTCTAGTGACTCCGGGAGACGTCTCTGAAGAGTTGGTCTCTTTCTCATATTCTTTTCCATCTTCCCAGACGCCAATAGCTATCCCGACTCTTCATGTAAATTTAAAAAACAAATATCTTAGACTCTCACTTTATCAGACTTCCCCAACAATTCTAATCCTTTTACAAACTCCCCCTTATTTGCATCCTTTTGGTAGCCATGTTTTGCCCTGTTGCCATGTAGTAGCCCCCCATAGCCAGGTGTATCCCCCCGTAGCCAGTGATGCCCCCCCTAACGTAGATGCCCCCTAGCCCGTTGATGCCCCCGTAGCCGTTGTGCCCCAAATAGCCAGTTATGCCCCCCGTGCCAGTTTATGCCCCTGTTATCAGTAGAGCCCCCCGAGCCAGTGTGCCCCCCTAGCCAGAGATGCCCCCCTGTAGCCGTGTGCCCCCCTTGGAGTGTGCCCCATTGTAGCCATGATGCCCTGTAGCCAGTGATGCCCCCTGTCCCAGTAGTGCCCCCTGTACCCATCTGATCCCCCCTGTAGCCAGTAGATGCCCCCTGTACCGTAGTGATGTACCCAGTGACCCCCTGTAGCCAGTGATTTTACCCCCTGTACCCAGTGTTTCCCCCTGTAGAAAGTGATCCCCCGTAGCATTTTAAATGCCCTCTGTAACCCAGTGATGCCCCTTTGAAACCCAGTGATGCCCCCCTTGTAGCCAGGATGCCCCCTTGTAGCGAATGCCCCCTTGTAGCCAGAATGCCCCCTTTGTACCAGGTCCCCCCCTTTACAGTGTGCCCCCCTTGTAGCCAGTGTGCCCCCTTGTACCGGGATGCCCCATTGTAGCCAGGATCCCCAAATGTAGCCAGTGTGCACCCATTGTACAGGGCCCCCTTGAAAGCCAGGTTCCCCTTGTAGGGGAATGCCCCCTTGTAGCCAGGTGCCCCCTTTTGTAGCCGGGTGCCCCCCATTGTCCCAGTGATGCCCTGTAAGTAATTCTAAAAAAAAAAATGTACTCACCTCGCCCGGGTCCCGGTTTCGGAGGCTCAGCGGTGTAAGCGGTGAGTAACCGCTGTTAACTGCACGGGCTCCCAGGGATCTCCCGGCGGCAGAGCTGCCAGCGGGAGATTGAGCGTGCAGGGGGCGGGGGGTAAAGTCGTGCCCCCCCCCTGGGGAGCTGTGTATGTATCGGCGCTCGTGAGCGCGATACAAACAGGGGAGGAGGAAAACGGGAAGTGTCCCGCCTCCTCCCCGCAGTGGGTTCTGCGACAGCACAGTCGCCAGGTCAGGGTGTCCCCAAGGCGGGAGGGCGGGCGGGGTTTCCCGACCTTTTCCCCCCCCTAGGAAGGCCCGATTAAATAATAGCCCAAAGGGAGTATGCACTGCGATGGCGGGGGGTCGTACTTTCAGGAGCACTTTAGACTGATTAAATGCGCTTAAAAACTGCTGCAGTGATGCCAATTTTCGGACATGTCAACGTAAGTTTACGCTATCTAAGTATTAGACAGTATTGATAAATCTGCATCATTCCCCCTCATTTACAAACGCTGTCTAAAAGTTGGTGTGAACTAAGGGAGTCTAAAAATTAACTAAAACTTTTTAGACCAACTATTTTTTGGCTTGCTTTCACTCCAGAATTATTGGCATGCAGTAAGGTGCAATTTGTCACATTGTGGACGTCCATTCTCCAAAGAAGCCACGTCACCTGTCAAACAATGTTCATAAAGTGTCTTAAACCTACAGTAAATGTGTCTGAGGCACATTGTGCCAAAATATGTTGCTTTTTTGGCACATTTAAGACACTTTTTAGGTGCAACCACAATAGCAAATGAGGGCCATTTTCTTTTTTTTATCTTGTTGGAGTGGCAGTAGATTTCACAATTTACAGCTGCTTGAGGGGTCAGGCGGCGTCATAGGGGATGATTTGTGGCCAGGGCCTCCCAGTTAGTGATGTTAATGTTGTTTTGATACACCAGGGCATATAAGGTGAATAATAGTAAAATAGTAGGGTTGGAGAGATGTCAAAACTCTTCTTACTCCGCTTCAGATTTAAGTAGGGCCCATTCTTACTTACTGTAATTTGGCTAGCTATCGCGGGAGTATCATTCAACCATTTACCAACTCTTTTCCAGACAGGAAAAAGGAATCCTGTAATTCATTGATCAGATACATTTCTTTTTATCAGTCTGCAAAAAGGCTGATGATTAGTCGCCCGATTTTTCCAGTTCAAGAGTAGTGAAACCCGAAAATGTAGCAGAGCACTAGGTGGAACTACAGTATAGTAAAGCCAATGGTGCAAATTCCGTGCTATATAATGTGTGTTTTGCAAGACATGTTTTAATAAAGCCTAGGTTAATCTTTATTAAAAACACACGTCCAGTGCAACACCCATCCAATAGAAATATGTGAAATTTGCATTGGTACCTTTATGATATTATAATTCTATTGGGGCACTTTGAAATCTCCCCCACTAGACTATTATTAGTCACTTAATATTTTCTTATTCTTTTTTAAATTTTTTTTTTATAAAGGCAATGTTTAGCTCAATAACAAATTGTTCTTGGGAGAATAATCATGGAAAAAATGTCAAAAAGACAAAGAGCGACATGTCCCATTAGGGCTGCACCATTTTTTTGGTGTATTTTTTTGCACCAAAGAAACTGTTGACACCCTATTCTCTATATTGATGAACTGTAGTACACCAAAAGTAGGCACGACACATTTGAATGCGCCTAAAATAGGTGCATCAAACATGTTAGCAATGATATGCTATGCGCCTAGATTTTGCTATGTAACTAGATTAGGAACATCAATAATACTATGCAAGGTGTGCCAGATGCCAGATATTTGACAGGTTCATTCATTCAGGCGCACCTACACTCATTTAATGTCCCTTAAAACTGACGCGCCTCTTTTCTGACTTGTTGGCCAAAGATTTTAAAATCCAGAAATGTGTCTTTAAGTACAAATATCCAACTTGTACTAACTATAGTGTTTTAAGTATTTTCATTGTCAAGGTTGGACAGTAAGGAAACAAGAGAGTAAGAAAATGGATTTCTTTGAATTATGGTGCTGGAGAAGAATACTACATGTGCCATGGGCCGCCAGAGGGCAAACATATCCATACCAGAATAGATTAAATTTGAAATTTCTTCAGAACTAGATGACAACACTATGACTCTCTTAACTTTGGCAACATCATGATAATAAACAGATCATTAGAGAAAGACTTTGGGCGACATGTATGAATCTCGGCACGTCGGGGCGCACCTTTCCGCCGGTTTTCCGTCAAAATTTGCGCCTGATTTATGTCGGCGCTGGGGCGCGCTCATACATAACATGTAAAGTCCGGTGTGCCTCGCCAGTGTTTGGGGCGCAGTGCGGGGACATGGGCGCAGTGCGGCACTGCGCCTAATATTCGCCGTCCGAGGAGGTGCGCTCATACATCCGGCGAAAAGTCCCCTTGCGCCTCGCCAATGTGTGGGGCGCAGTGCGGGGGCCTTAGAGCAGAAGGGACTGCACCGAAGATGTGTTCCGATTCGAGACAGGCTGGAAAACAGCAAGACATCATTAAAGATGTCCGTGCGGAGTATGAATTAAAAAATCGCCTTTAGAAAGGCGGAAGACATTCTCAGAAAAGAGCTCAAACCTCAAAAATAAAAAAAATACATTAAAAAAATCACTTTCAAAAATCTAGAACGGCGCAATATCAAGAATTAGGATATTGGAAATTGCCGGGAAATACAGAAATTCAAATTCTGAAGCTATTCTCATTGGTCGGGCAGAAACCGGCCAATCAGAATGGGACAACAGTGAACCATTAAAACCTATGGAGAATACTGACCAATCAAAATCAAAGGGCGGGACAGTTCAAAATACAGTAAAAATGCTGAAAGAGCTGATTGGTTGAGTTAGCGGGGGCATGGCTATCCCAGCAATCAGAGCGCAGCTACTTGTCCCATTGTAGTCTATGGAGAGATCAGCGCAATGCAATCTCGTCTCTCATCGCCGTGCGGCATGAGTATGATTAAAAAATAATTTTTATTAGTTTTTAAAATATTCCTGAAAAGAGCTGAAACCTTCTATAACATAAATCAATTAAATCCGAACAACACGTTTGTCGCCGAGACCGGCGCTACATCGGGAATTGGGATATAGAGAATTGCCAGGAAATACAGTAATTCAAATTGTTTAAGCTCTTCTGATTGGTCAGCAGAAGCCAGCCAATCAGAATAGGAGCAACAAAGACCCATTATATCCTATGGAGACGTTTTCACCAATCAAAATCAAAGGCGGGACAGTTCAAAATACAGTAAAAATACAGAAAAGAGCTGATTGGCTGAGCAAGCAGGGGCTTGGTTATCTCGGCCAATCAGAGCGCGAGCTACTTCTCCCATTGTAGTCTATGGAGAGATCGGCGCAATGCAATCTCGGCTCTCAGCGCCGTGCGGAAATGGAGTATTAATGAAAAACTAATTTTTATTAAGTGTAAAACATTATCAGATAAAGCGCTGAAACCTTCTATAAAAATCAATCAGTTAAATCCCTAACAACGCGTTTGTCGCCGAGATCGGCGCTACATAAGGAATTGCCAATATAGAGAAAAAAGCCGGGGAAAATCAGTAATTCAAATTGTTTAAAGCTCTTCTGATTGGTCGGCAAAAACCAGCCAATCAGAATGGGAAAGCGACAGTGGCCCATTATATCCTATGGGGAGTATTGACCAATCAAAATAGGAGCGGACAGGGACCCATTCTAACCTATGGAGAAAATATTTGACCAATCATATTCAAAGGCGGACAGTTCAAAATACAGTAAAATGCAGAAAAGAGCTGATTGGTTGAGCTAGCGGGGGTCGTCCAGCTTAGCCAATCAAGCGTGAGCTACTTTTAAGAGTTTATGGGGAAAAGAAATTCCGAGCGAGCTCTGTGACTGGCTAACTTAAAAGAGGCGCGGTTATTTTGGGACCAATGGGAGAGCGAGCGACACTCTATGGGTTTTCTAATGCAATGGGGGAATACAAAAGTACATGGCCAAAATTTCAAATGATAAGAGTAAAGAAGTTGTACCGATCTGTATATAAAATGATCCACAACATTGGGGGAATGAAAAAAAAAAATTAATTCAATAAAATCTTTTTTTATTTCTTTATTTTCGGGAGCCACTGATCTATAGTATGGGTGCAACAAAAAATAAAGAAATAAACATTGAAATTTTTTTGAATTAATTTTTTTTTTTCTTTACCCAAACATTATTGTTTTATTTTATATACAAAATTGGTACAACTTCTGTAGTTTTATAATTTGATTTCGGCCATGTACAGTTGTATTCCCGATTGCATTAGAAAACCCATAGGAGTGTCGCTCGCTCTCCCATTGGTCCAAATAACCGCGCCTCTTTTAAGTTAGCCAATCACAGAGCTCGCTCGGAATTTCTTTTCCCCATAGAACTCTATGAGACAGTAGCTCGCGCTCTGATTGGCTAAGCTGGGCGAGCCCCCGCTAGCTCAATCAATCCTTTTTTGCATTTTTACTGATTTTGAACTGTTCCCGCCTTTGAATATGATTGGTCAATATTTCTCCATAGGTTAGAATGGGTCCCTGTCGCTCCTATTCTGATTGGTCAATTTTCCTCCATAGGTTAGAATGGGTCCCTGTCGCTCCTATTCTGATTGGTCAATACTCCTCATAGGATATAATGGGCCACTGTCGCTCCTTTTTCTGATTGGGTGGCTTCTGCGATCAATCAAAGTGCTTAAACAATTTGAATTACTGTATTCCCGACAATTCTCTATATTGCAATTCCTTATGTAGGCCCCCGGTCTCGGGACAAACGGTTGTTAGGGATTTAACTGATTGATTTTTATAGAAGGTTTCAGCGCTTTATCTGATAATGTTTTACACTTAATAAAAATTAGTTTTTTATTCATACTCCATGCCCCACGGGCGCTGAGCGCCGAGATTGCATTGTGCCGATCTCTCCTAGACTACAATGGGAGAAGTAGCTGCGCTCTGATTGGCTGGGATAGCCCAAGCCCCCGCTAGCTCAGCCAATCAGTCTTTTCTGCATTTTTACTGTTTTTGAATGTCCCGCCTTTGATTTTGATTGGTTCAAACTTCTCCATAGGCTATAATGGGTCCCTGTCGCTCCTATACTGATTGGCCGAGATAGCCAAGCCCCCGCTAAGCTCAACCAATCAGCTCTTTTCTGCATTTTTATGTATTTTGAACTGTCCCGCCTTTGATTTCTGATTGGTCAATAGTTCTCCTAGGTTTTAATGGTTCACTGTCGCTCCTATTCTGATTGGGCCCGGTTTCTGCCGACCAATGAGAATAAACTTTTAGAATTTGAATTACTGTATTTCCTGGCAATTTCCAATATCCTAATTCTTGCTATTGCGCCGTTCTAGATTTTTGGAAAGTGATTTTGTTAATGTAGGTTTTATTTTTGAAGTTTTGACTCTTCTCTGAGAAATTTTTTTTCCGCCTTTATAAAGGGGGATTTTTTTGGAATCATACTCCATGCCGCATGGACTGAGCGCCGAGATTTCTCTTGCGATCTTCTATGCTTTCTCGCAGTTCACGTTCTCGGCTTCATCTTCGCCTCCGCCGGAGCATTTAACCAAAATAAACTAGATCTGACTGTCCAGGAGCCTGCCAGAGCGCTGCATTGCGCGCGTCACTCGCTGTCTGCCGCTCGCTATCGTACATGCCTCTGGCAGTTTCGAGCAGCTTATTGATGTAAATACAGCCGCGTCCACCCCGGAACGCCTACAGCGCGCGGCGACACACCCAACTCTCCCGTGCCCATTAGCCCGCCAGCTTCATGCAGGTCGCAGACAGAACAGTGGCGAACTACTGCGCCTAACACGCATCTCCCTGCGTCCGACAGGGGGATTCGGGCCGGGAGGCGCAGGTTTACACCAAAAAACCGGCTAAATCTAGCCTATCAAATACATTAGTTGCCGCGCCTTTGTTCTTGGTAAGTAGAAAGTCATGAATACAGAGCAGAGCCTGTGTGAGTTTGATTTGACATGAAACTAGCGAAAAACACAGGGAGGTCAAACTCTCTATAGTTAGCTGCCTGATTGAAAACAGTTCAGAATATTTTTTCACACAGTTGCTGTGAGCTGAAATAAGCTTGACAGCACATGATCATTATAATCAGTGTTGTCTTCAATGCGTGTTCCTGGTTTTACACCAGGGCGTTAATTTGTTCAAAAAGTGTGGGGGGGGGCAATTTTTCCCTCTCATTCCCCCTATCCCTTCCTGTCCTCCCTCCCTCCAACTCACGCTTCCCTTTCACTTTCCTTCCTTCCCCTTCTCTTCCACCTCCTCTCCCTCAGTAAAGGGGCTCCAACCCTCTGACCTCCAGCTAGGACGGACTGATGGAGCGCTGTGAGCTCCCCCACAGGTCCTGGCGGAGACCTTTTGGGAAACCAGGTACTTTAGATGCACATCCGTAATGTTTATGAGTGGCGCTCTCTAATTACTTGACAGTTTACAGCCGAACTGTGTCTGGGACTAAAAAGCACAACTTCCTGCAATGAAACTGAACCATTCCCACCTACAAGATAAACATTCAACTCACTGCGGAAATAAAAAACGTCTTGCCCACTGCAGCAAAATTCCGCTTCAATCCTCTCTAGCTCCCGCTTCCCCCATTGTGACATGTGCTTGGCATTAAATTGTTATATCACACAACAGAATGAGGAAACAAAATGAAACCAACTCTCACTGTACCCCTAGGAATCGACTTTTATTTCCATACTGTAACCCATGTAGACCAATCTATCAACATTTACATTACTAACTGTAAACTTTACAAATTGAGATTGCACATTGTACTAAAGCACCAATAATATAATTCATTATACCCAGCAAAATATTAATTACATTACGCGCAAGTCTGATCCTAGAAATGAATTTATATCTCACTGTTCTCAGGCCCAAGATAATTACATCATACTTATACCGCAATGAGATTACATTTATCAGCATTCAGTCGCACACAGACCAAGATCTTCTACATCTACACACACATCCTCGCTATACCGTATCCCAGAGATTACACTGCGTCCTTAGATGCCCAGCAGAGATTCACACGAACATACACACACTTTCTGTGCCCCAGAGTTATGAGACTTACATTATCTCTACATACCCCTAGAGTCAGAGAAGACATTAACCTCACTACTCTCAGACTGATTAAGTTACACATTGTGCCCCAGAGATTTTCATGTCTAAATGCACGCCAAGATTACATTGCTCACTGTTCCCCCAGAGATTCTAAATAATCCACTTGCACCCCATTAGATAACATTAGACAACTCGTACTCACAGAGATTACAAGTGAAATCTCATCTGTGACACACCCAAGATTACTACTAGAGATGGGCGAATACGATTCTAAACGTAGTGGAATGTCCGTTGTAGAATTTCAGGAAAACTTCGGTTCGTAACAGAAATCCTGAACTTTGGGTGAATTCGCAGAGGGAACAAGTGTGCTACTTCACTGATAAATGACATGCTGCGAGCACATGGCGTTTAACATGAGGCAATCAGCTACTCCTGAGGGAGGAAGAAGGCGCATTAGACTGCATGACATTGTGCAGAGATGAAGCCATCATCAATCGCACCCAGTGCGCAGATTCTGTGACGTCACCGGCACTAATCATAAAGAATCCATGAGCGCGCGCGCTGGAGCTCACACTCCTCTCACTGGTACTGACAGGGCATGGTTCGGCAGCTGGGGTGATAAGCCGTCTTTCCTAAGAACTGATTATTTACACAGCGCTTTTTGTGGGGTGAGTCTCAGCTTGATCTCAGAGAGCATGTTCTCTGGAATGTTCTATTCTGATTGGTTTTGGGTATCACTTGAGGATCTGAAATCCAGTGTGAGTGCGACTGAACCCACTTGCAGCTGCATATACATTTCAATATCCAAGTGGATCTAAGCCAGTCATCCTGTTTGTATTCATTTAAAGAAACAGCGTTTTTACAATACAAATACACTTGCTTCAATGTTGTGTCTCGCTCAGACACACTTTTCTAGATGCATAATTTACATCCAAAGTTTAATTATAAGCGTTGTTTTGCTGGTGTGCGACAAAAATAAACACCGACTTTTTCTCACAACCAGCCAAATATAATATTTGTTTTTTTGGTAGCGTCTAATTCAACAAGCTATAGGTTAATTACAATTTTATTCAGTCTTCTGTTTGTGGCGTAGAAAACAGTACACCATTGTAACACGCGAACAAAGCTACTATTTGTGGTGGGCTCAATTCTATGCGCAATTTACATCCAGGAGTCGGTGTTAATTAATCGTTGTTTTGCTTGCTGTCTGGCTGACCAAAAATAAACCTCGCTTTTCAACGCCAAATATATATCTTTTTTTCTGGAGTAGCCTAATCACAACTGAGCAAAGGTTAATAAAATTTTATCTCTGTTCTCTGGCTAGAACAATACGCCATTGTAACAACTCTATCAACACAAGCTACTAGTTTGTGGGGGCTCATTCTATTGCGCGCAATTTCCATCCATCGTTAATTAAGCGTTGTTTTGGCTGGTGTTGCTGACAAAAATAAACCGTCTTTTTCAACGCCAAATATATATTTTTTCTTGGTAGCCTAATTCCCATACAAAGGTTTAATTACAATTTGTATCTCTTGTTGTGTGGCGTAGAAATCCACCATTGTAACCACGCTACTAAGCTACTATTTGTAGGTCATTCTATTGCGCAATTTACATCCAGGGGTTAATTAATGCATTTAGTTTTCTGCTGTGCTGACAAAAAAAACCGTCTTTTTCAACGCCAAATATACTATTATTTTTTTGAGAGTAGAGCTAAATTCACTCAAGAAGCATAGGTTAATTACAATTTTATCTCTTGTTGTGTGTGGCCGTAGAACAATACGCCATTAGTAACACGCTACAATTGGAAGCTACTAGTTTGTGGTGGCTCAATCTCTATTGCCAATTTACATCACAAAAGGAGTTTTAATGATAAGCGTTGTGTTTTTGCAGCTGTGCTACAAAATAAACCGTCTTTTTCCACCGCAAATATATATATTTTTTTTGGGTAGCCTAATTCACAATCAATGTAAATTTACAATTTTATCTCTTGTTGTGTGCGTAGAAAATACGGCCATTGTACACACGCTACAAAGCTACTAGTTTGTGAGTGCTGCAATTCTATTGCGGCATAATTACACATCCAGGGATATTAAGCGTTGTTTTTGCGCTGCTGAGCTGGAACAAAAATAAACCGTCTTTCAACACAGTACCGAAATATATACATTATTCTACAGTAGCATAATTCACAAGCGATTAGGTTAATTAAGCGCTTATTTGTGGTGCACTTTACATTTAGGTAACAACACACAGTGCTGTAAACCGACACATATACAAGTAAATTTTTCCTCGCCTTCTCATGTTGAGCGCAATTTATATCCAAGGGTTACCCAAGCTTGTTACTCTGGGAATTCAATTGGCAAGTCAAAAAGCAGGTGTAGTAATATGTTATCATATACAGATACTTCATCAAACAGTGTCTGTACATTTTCAGAACAAAACTCAGTATCATCATGACAGAGAGGTGGCCAGGGCCCTCTCAGCGCAAACTGCGAGTAGTCGAGTGGCACAAACATTGTTCTGAAACGTGGCCCTGTGTCGCTAGCACCAGCAAGGGCGACGTCGCAGCAGTGAGGGTACAACTCGGTGAGGAGTGCGCACAACTGCCACGCTGTCCCATCTAGCGGCCGTGAGTTGTTCAGACAACCCAAGGGTTCTTGATTTGTTAGACTAGGTCAGTCCTCTTCGCTGCCCAGATGACATCTGACAGCACCCCACAGCCCAATGAGTACCGGGTGGAATTTGGCGAACCTCAGGACACAACACTTAGTTGGCATGGCCCGGGGAGCGGGTCCAGCGGCCCTCACCCTGGTCCTCAGCCCGCCTCTGTCCCCATCCCAATTCCCTCAGCACATGGTGATCTAACATGTGGTCTGGGTCAGCGCACACTATCATATCGACGGATAACATTTGAGTAGGTCAGCTCCAGCTACTTGGCAGCAAGAAATCGGGGCCAAATATCCAAGCTTTCTTGCAGTAGGCGGTAAAAACATCAAAGTAAGAGATGTTCTCAGTGGATGGAGAGCGAGGTTCAAGTGGTGAGAGCAGAGCCTCGCGCTTACCAAGGACCGTGAGTCGATGGACGAGTAGTGACGATGAAACACATAAAGATGATGATGTAGCCGACCGCTCACTTTGTAGTCCGGTTGCAGCAAGGGCTTCATCATTGTCAGGGATGACGAAGGTCGTCATCTCTTGGCGCGTCAGGCAGCGGCGCAGCCTCGCAAGTCACGTTCGTGTTGACCCGTAGGAGTCAGCAGGGTAGCAGCAGTGTGAGGTCGAGCGGCCAAGCGGTACCACTGGTAGAAAACCCCTTCGCATGGTCCAAGACAGTAGCGGTCACACTGGCTCAGCGAGGCACGGCGGGGCAGTAGTCACTCAGTGGCGGAGCGATGGCAGTAAAAAAGCAGCTACTCGGTTTTTCGGTGTGGCAGTTCTTTGCTAAGTACACCGAGAGCCGAATAACTGGGTATAAGTAGAATCTGGGCAAAAGTGAAGCGTGACCAGGGAGCGTAACGTTGGCACTAAACGCCCTAGCGTCACGACAAGTGCAGCTGTCACCAATCCCCGGTGGCCTGGGAGAACCGTGGCTCAGATTGTGGGTCCATCCTGCCTGCTGCAGCAGCAGCAGCGCAGTTCGCACGATACCATTTCCAGCCCAGTACAAGGGCTCCACCACCTCTGCACGACGGCAGTCTGTTTCTCTTGACATCCTCCTCCGGTCCCAGATGCTCACTGCTCGCTCGCGCAACGCCATGTTATTGGGCTCCAGCAGTTCGTTCAGGAGAGGCGATTTTAAAGATACAAACAGTATGCGTCCAATACCATCCAAGGTGCAGCAGCTGACCGTAGCTCCTGTCCAAGTTGTTGGTAACATGCTATGCAGTCCACCCTTTTCCAAATGGTGGGACTCTGCTCCTTCAGAGAACTAATTGGCTTGTGCCCGATCCGAGATGGAAGTTCAAGCGAATGGGCGTAAATTCTATTCCAAAAAGGCAGTACCACACTTCATAAATATTAGAACATAAAGTGGTGTCAATCCTTGAGCTTATCGGTTTGTTCCAAGGTACAGGCGCATGCGCGGTACGTCCGGAGCTGAAAACTATCGAGTCAGGCGCAGTACATGTCCTTTAACGGCCCACAGGGTGAATTGTGCTTCCTGCCCCAGGCACACCAACACCTGGACAGGAGAACCGCCGCTTACATCCTCCAACGTTGTCAAACTGTCTGCTCCTCGCGCCAATCGTCCGCCTCCTCCTCCCCACCACACCACCAATCTCAGCCTCACAATACTGCTCCAACAAACCATCATGTGTAGGGCCACAGCGGTTCCACGCAGTTCTACGACCTAGCTGCCTTCGGCGAACGAAGTTCACACAGGGAGGAACTGCTCGCGTCATGCAGCAAGAAATCGATGTGTGGCTTTCTCCGCGCCACTCAAATCGAACCATGTATGACGGGAACAATGAGGAACCTGGTGTCAGAGCTGAGCCCGAGGAGGGGACTGGTCCATGCCGCTGCATGGCATCCCAAGTGATCAATCTGGTGTAAAAAGGTTCCCTGAAGTCTTCCACCGATCTTCAGAAACATTCTGAAAATGCCAGGAACTGTGCATGCACTTTATCCATTCTACAAAGGCCAGGAACTCCCTCCTCGAGTTGCAGGCGGCGAGAACGGCCTCCCCAACACGCTCTGATATGCCGATGTTTTCCACCCCTGGAATTCCAGCCTGCATCATTTGGATCCGACCGTATGAACAGAGAAAGGCCATTAACGATTTTTGATATCCAGGCAGACAGAAGTACTCCCCTTGTGTAACTTTGATGTCAGCCAGTGGCAGCTCATCGCGTGACACCGCCGTTTGTTGAGGCATTCGAGGATGCACGTTATTGTCAGTCGCCAGGACTAACGGGATGAATAACGTACATTCCACTGCTTCATGTCCTGAACAGATGATGAAAATCGTCTGCGCAGGGACTGGAGATGTGGCGACTACATCTCGTGCCACATGAGTCCGGTGGGGAACTGAAATGGAGGAGAGGAGAGTAGAGGACATTGGAGCAGAAGCTTGTCTGGTGAAATGATTGTGAATTTTCCTACCCAGGTGACATAGAGAGGAGGACAGGAGCAGCTGGATGGGTGTGGATGAGATGAGGAAGACGAGGCAGATGAATCCCAAGCACAGTGCAGTATACAGTGGAATGGAGGCAGGGAGCCCCTCGAGGTCACTTGTGCAGATGTCCCCAGCATGCGGTATTTGCCTGGCCTAGTGACAGCCGAATAGTTCAGCACCTAAGAGGATGAATTCCTGGTCTCTCCACCACTATTGGACCCCCCTCGTATACCATGGTCCGCAAAATGGGAGCCTTTTTCCCAGCTATTGAGAGGGAAGACAAACTCAAATACTATAGAGGATGAATCGCTCCGTAATCAGTTGGTCCTATCCGTCACTATGAGCGGCAACATCGTTCCTCCTCTGACAGGTCAGAGCCGGGGGTTTTTCCTCAGCGCTCCTAACGTACTACTAGCCGCGGCTGCTGGGGAAGGTGGGGGGTAGGAGCAGTACCAGCTCCATCAAGCAGTAACCTAAGTCTGGAGTCACTAACGATAGCGAAGCTTCCTCACCCGCCTGAGAGAGGAGTGCAGTCACCCTGCAGGCAGCAGCAGCGAGGCATGGATGCCTGGAGCCCAGTGAACCAAGCAGGTTGATGGCCTACTTGGACAGCACTCTCGCCAGCCCACCCTCCAGTTTAGAAGATCCGCTGGCGACTGACTGGGCAGCCAAACTGGATGTGTGGCCCGCAACTGCCGAGTTTGCAGTGGTAGAAGTGCGGTCCTGCCCGCCATTAGTTGGTTGCATCAGAGCGGGTGTTCAGTGCTGCGGGGGCCATCGTTAACCCCCAATGGAGAAACCCCGCTTGTCCCACGGGAAATGTTGAACGTTACTGAACCTTTGTCAAGATGAATCAGGCTGGATCGGCCAGGATTTCCACAACAAAACCAATGCTTGAGGCAGGTTCAGACTACTGCGTTTCCAAAACTAGCCTGCCGTCAGCCACTATTCTGATGCCGCCTACCTCGCCGGATGGCCACACATCTGCTGATAGTTTCTCCATCTGCCTACCAACCTATCTATTCGCCAGGGACTGGTATTCGCGCACCTCACCCTCAGCACTACTCTTGTCATTCTGTGCGTGCCACTCCTATGTGCTCATGCTGCGTGTTGCTGTTGACGCCGTGAGAGGAGGGGAACATCCACACTGTTTCATTGTGCCACTCTGATGTCTGCCTGGTACTGTAGTTGCCAACGGTTCCAGAATTGTCATTTGTGCCAACATACTCTGACCTCAATCCCCCCCATTTGCTCCTCGTCACACCTCCACGTCGCTGGTCATTGGTTCCCTGCCTGACCTCAGCTGCCGCCCGCCTTGACCGTCCGCTCGTCAGTCATATGTGCCGCTCTGTGGCCTAATACTATTTTGCCACCTGCAGAATGTCATTGTGCAAGTCTCTGGACCTCATGCGCTGCGTGACTCCATGTCGTCCCTCCACACTGTGTCATTGTGCCACTTCATGACCTCATGCTGCTGCGCGGGCGCTGCCAGTGCCCTCCACACTGTGGCCGTACTCCTGTTTTGCCACCTCCAAATTTGTCATTGTGCCACTGTCTGACCTCATTCTGACTGATGTGGCTGCTGCCAGTGCCGCTCCACACTGTGTCATTGAAGCCACTGTCTCCGCTTATGCTGCTGGATGGTCTCCTGCCGTTGCCCTTCCACACTGTGTAATTGTACCACTCTTTTGGCCTACTCTTTTTTGCGCAGCTCCAGAAATTTGTCATTGTGCCACTGCACTATGACCCTCATCGCTGCGGCTGCCGACCGGTTCTTGAGACAGTGACGCATCCACACTGTGTCATTGTGCCAACTTCTGCGGCCTGGTACTGCGTGTGGCCACTTCCAGAATGTCATGTGTGCCACTTGACTGACCTCAAATGCTGCTGTGGCTGCCGCCGTGTCAACCGTCCACACTCTGTCACTAATGTGCCACCTGAGCTCCTCTGTTTGTCTTTATTTTTCCAGCTTTTGTTTGCGCATGACTTATCAGGCTACGTCCTGCTTCAGTTTTTTTTGGTCAGATTTTTTGCCCTGCCATAAGTGCCCAGGGCATTTTACATCAGTGAAGCTATCTAAGAGCGGCGGCAGTCATGTGCGGAGGTCAGTGCGCAAAACGACAACTTGTATCTGAAGGTACCTAACCAAGCTCCCTCTGCATATTTTAAGTCATGGCACACAGGTATTACGTCTACAGCACCTGCAAGCTCTGGGCAGCCTTGGAAATAGCTGTTTTTTTAAACTGTGATTCGTGCCGAAGTGAATTTGGTGACCCGAAAACGAATTTTGTCTGGAAAATTTCGGCGGAAGTGACCGACACCCGAAATTTTGGAGAAATTCGGCGGCCATCTCTAATTACAGACATGTATACACCCTTACCCCAGAGATTACTACATTACACACCATACACCAGATATTACATTACCCACTGTACCCTAGAGACAGGGGCGTAAAGTGGGCTAGAGGGGCCATGTAGGTGGGTAGGCAGGGTTTAGGTAGCTAGAGGGTCCCCATATAAGTAGACAGGCAGGCTTCAGGGGACAGTATCTAAGGCAGGCTAGATCGAGCGGACTGATAGGGGCTATATAGGCAGGCAGGTTTTAGGGGGACTACGTAGGTAGGCCACAGGTCTTTTTTTAGGGGGCTTATATAGCGTTTTTATATGCTCGGGGCTCACCCGGTTTTTAGGGGGCTATAGGGGTTATATATATATATATGTACAAGCAGTGCATTAGGGCTTATAACGGGTTTAGATATGTAGGAAGGCAGGCAGGCTTTTAGGGGGCTATAGGGGTTATATATGTAGGCAGCCAGGCATTAGGGGGCTATAGGGGTTATATATGTAGGCAGGCTTCAGGGGGCTATAGGGGTTATATATGTAGGTAGGCAGGCTTGAGAGGGGCTATATAGGCAGGCTTTAGGGGGAGGCTATATAGGCAGGCAGGGCAGGTAAAAAAAGAAATAGCTTACTTACCTCTGTCCACGCTCCATTGATGTGCCGCGCTCTAGCCTCTGTGCTCGGCGCAGGTGGCACGTTGATGTGAAGTGATAATAGGGCGCTCCGTTCTGCTACCACGGGGCAGCGCTGCCTTTGAATGCTCGGGTCGGCGGCCCGGGCGTTCAGAGGCAGGATGCACCGGGCCCCTCAGCTCTGAGCCCGCCGGCAGTGAACTATTATGTTCATTGCCAGCGGGCACAGGAGCGGCATTACTGGGGTAGCAGACAAGTTAGCAGCTGCCCCGGCCCCCTTATTGCCCCGGGCCCCATGGCAGCTGCTACGTCTGCTACCCTGGTAGTTACGCCCTGCCTAGAGATTACTACATTACCCACTGTACCCCAGTGATTAGTTTACACACCGTACCCCAGATATTACTACATTTTTCATCGCACCCCAGAGATTACATTACACACTGTACAACAGAGATTATATTAGACCATAGCCCAGAGATTATTACATTATACACCGTACCCCTGTGCGCTCTGATGTATGTCGGGTGTTTTAGAAGTAGGCCAGTCCGCACCTTAAAATGTTTCGGGGACGGCCCCATTCACTTTTATTTTCCCCGGCGCGTAAGTGCAGGAAGATGTGACATGGCTAGACACAAGACTGTACATACAGTGTATACACATCTCACATATACAGTGCATGCCCTACTCACATGCATGCACAACGCCTGGCACTCTTGTCCCCTCCTTACCTGTCTTCTGTAGTCTGGTGCAGTTGGCATTTGGCATTCAGCTTCTTTTCTTCTCTGATGACGGCGGAGCATAGGGGAAGTGGTATACAATGGGAGGGAAAGATACAGCCCCAGATACATAGTGTGCTGGACTGTGAGCTGCTCTCACTCTTGCAGCTACTCTGTCTCCCCAAGATGCACAGAAATATAGGAGGCAAAGGGTTAACAACTTCCTCCTCTATGCTCTGCTCTCCCCACTTACTGTATTCTCATGCTTTCATATGGATTATTTTTTATTGAAGTGGCTAAAAAAGTGGGGGGACTATCCCCCACCCCAAAAAAAGTGGGGGGGACCAGTCCCCTCTGTACCACCCTAAAGTTACACCTATGTTTACTTCCACACCAGTTTGACTGAATCTGTGAAAATATTTGGGATCAAGACATACCAAACCTGACTTTTTTCATTCTGACCCTAATCCTAAACCTAGCTTTAGTCGAGACCCAAATTGTAACCCTAATTCTAAATTAGGGTGAGGATTAAATTTAAGTGGTCTACAGGATTTCATTTACCGATTCACATGGCCTCCATTTCTCTTCTCCTCTGATCCAACACCACCCAACCTCTGACAGCACACCAGTTGTCAAATTACAGGAAAATATTTCGCTAAAAAATTACCTTTTAATAGATCTGCATTAAAACAACATATCCGTTCATGAAAAAATGGCTCCAAAAAGGGAATTACCGCACCTCCCACATAGATCGCTGATCCCTTAAGTTATAGTTCCATGTGTTGGTTAAACAATAATATTGGGACAAAGGATGGGCAAAAGGAGAGAAGGACTGCTAAATTCTATCACTCCCTCACTATCTCTAAATGCCCTATCCAACCCTTGCAGGAGCAACGTCCTGAAAAGAACGGTCCCACAGTACTAAAAACTCCTGCCACTAGAGTCCCTATCAAAACCAACCACAAAAAAGGGGGACCCAAAGATCAATACAAAAACCATAATAAGTCACAGAATGACCTATAACGTTTCTTCTTTCAATTGCCAGATTCATCAGTGGGCTATTGTATCAATAGGTGTGGAGTCAAAAAAGCTAGTTGCCATCTTAATACAGAAGTCCCTCTGCAATGACCCAATCAACTGTGTCTAAGGCACCATTTTTCAAGGGGGTAAGAGACAACGCCCACTCTTCTCACATCCAATAGAAGAGCCTGAGAACAGACACATGGGTAAACAGACACAGGTCTTAAAGGCAAAAAAACACTCTCCATTTCAAAATATATAAGTATAGTTAATCACTTACCTACTAATAGTCCTAGTGTCTCATATACATTAGTCACTAAAATAAAAAAGCACTTACCAACAAACATTATCATAAAGCAATGTTGCAGCAGCGGCGCATCTCCACATTGTAAATCTCCCCGCAATGCGTCTAGCCGCCGGCACTGCGCAGGCGCCATGTCCCTGTCAACATCCGGACACCGCGTATAGAAACCAGCCGCGCGCAGGCGCCATACAGCACACACCTGCTGTCACTTGCGATTCAATGCCACCTTAGTGTACCCTAATGTAATATTAGACTGAAAGTGAGCTTAAACATCACATTGGATGGGAAATAATTTCATAGTGGGAGCACCACGGGAACCGGAGGTGACATGGACTTGCAAGTGAAACCTTGAAGAACAGTTAAGAATCCCTAAACCTTACCTTAACTTATAATTAGGGTTAGGATTACAGTTACATTTTTGGTGATTTTTACCAAAAATTGTTTCAGGCCTTCCTAAACCAAAACATTTAGATTTGGATTGAATATGACTTTCAGATAAATTAGAAATGTAGCGCTAATCATGATAATGTTTAGAAATGAACAGAGAATCTCCAATCATGGTTCCACTCAATTAGACTAGGTTCACACCTGTCTCGAAAATTCAATTTTTCTGTTTCGTCATAGGATATGTCAGATCACGGAAACTATTGGTGGCTAACAGTACCTGTTGACTATAATTTTCTGCCAAATTTGACAGAATCTGAGGTGGAAGCTTCTAAACGTTCCTAGCCTAAATTAAATCCAAGAGTTATTTTTCTTTCTCCCTGGAAAAGAGCTCTTCACTTCCAAATAGTTATACTCCTCCTCTCTAATAATTGCTCTGGGAACCAAATGTGATTTCTGCCAGCAATATTGTAATCATAATACAATAATACAAAGGTTAGATTTGTTTTGTGTAAAGGAAGAGCTGCTTTATGATGGGGGATCAGGTTTCAGTTGGTGGGGAAATAGTTTCTCTAAGATAGCCATAGACCTTGGATTGTTGTCAGCAGATCCTACTAATTTCAACAGAATTTACTGTTGTTTTATGTTAATGAGAGCTGCTACATGTACCTCTGATGTCTACAATGTATGATGTGAAAGGAAAGAGTTTAACCGTTCTTTTGTTCCCTAAAAAACAAGTAGCACCCCTATTAAAATACAATATGTGTTCAGCTAACAAGTTAAAGAATATGTGATGACTGCGACCAGCTTTACTAGAATTTGAAGCATTTACCCATTGATATGTTGAATTTGGAAAAGCTCAAGAACATACCCATGAATGACTGGATCTTCTTGTGATGTTATTAGAGCTTATGCACAAAGCAATGTTTACGCATAGACAAGCTCTGACTGGCCAACAGGGGAATAGGGGAAATCCTAAGTGAGCCTCAGGCATAGTGGGCCCAAGAACATAGTAGTCCTGGGGCTGCTTTTCAGGGAGAAAGGCAGAGAAAGAAAGCAAACCTCATGTGCAGTACGCATAATCATGTAGAGTATCAGTAGAGTGGGCCCCAAGAATCAACTCCATTGGTGGGCCCCAAGAATCAACTCCATTGGTGGGCCCAAGAATCAACTCCATTGGTGGGCCCCAAGAATCAACTTCATTGGTGGGCCCCAAGAATCAGCTCCATTGATGGGCCCCAAGAATCAACTCCACTGGTGGGCCCCAGACACCCCAGTCCTACACTGCACATAGAAGTACTAGAGGTCAATAATATAGACCCATGGGTGCTTAGTGCCTCCATGATGCATTGTATTTTCCAATAAAGGCAGCCTACGATAGATCCTCACACATTTGTTGTTTTTTTTTCTTGAAAAATGCAACTGAAAACTCTTAGTATAAATCCAGAGGCAAACAAACCTTACATGCACTGTATTACAAACTCCTAATACCCAGATTGGTAATATGGTCATGTGTATGAGCTTGAGAAAACATTTTTTTTTTTCATTTTTGGTTTACAGTCTTGTGTTTTCCAAGGCAAATCTACTTTTCGGCTCTATTCCAACCCTGCTTTGAATGCACAGTACAGATACCTAAATTCCTCTTGCAGGGTTGTAAATAGATAAATCCTGTTATGTGTCATCCATTGTTTCTATGCAAAAAAAACATTATTAATAATTTGAAATATTTTTTTTCTCACCATTTGCCAACAAACTGTTAATTTTGTGCCAGCAGCAGGTCATCCGTCCTTCCTTTATCAGCTAGAAAAGGATTTATATTGTGTTGTCGCTAGTTTTAAATAAAACATCTGCTATGATGACTCACAGTTAAATGCTTCCAGGTACATTGATAACTTACATTATCAAGTGTAAAAAATGTGATGGAGAGAGATGAAGGCTTACATAGACATACGCACTGCAGTAAGGGATATTAGAGGAAGACATAAGCCTCAGGAAACTCAGAGGAATAATGAGTAATACATTCTGTATGACTCAACATCTTGATTGGAGACATGGCCTAGAGTGACTTAGTTTGTGCTGGATGAAATTGTGAAGGAGGAATTAATTATTGATAGGGCTATTTATAGGTATCTTATACATTCATTTACATCTGTATGTTGGAGCATTTTGAAAATTCTGTATATATTTTTCATATGGCATCAAATTTTTACCAGCTTTAGGCCAAGTCAGACAGCTTTTTTAATGGTGTAAGACACGTTATTGCCTATTCTTGAATTATAGCTTTTTGTACTGGAATTTTTATCTGGCATTTTAAAGCACTCTTAAAAATTATATGGAGAACAATGCTATTCCTACCTGTTTATTCTACCCTATTTGAGAGCAGGATATGATAAAGGAAGAGAAGCTGAGCTCTGTGATATATGGGTTTTTATGATTTGGAGTAGGATTTCTTAAAAGGACTTCTTAAAGGGGTTGTCTCACTACAAATATTAGCTTTAAACATTTAGGGACCAGTGATTGAAGAGATTTTCCAAATATAATGCTTTATTTTTTTGGCTTTGTTGATGAGATAAAATAGAATTTAACAGCTCTGAGTGCACACAAGTTTCTCTAGGTTACCATCCTGCTCTCCCCTTCTCTCTCTGCTTTGTTTTGTTTGAGAGCAGGGAGTGATATCACCACAGGTCGGGCAGCTTGAGAACAGTGTCTTATCTCAAAGTAATTAGTCTCCTTTGCTTGTTTACTTTGAGCTCTGTAGCTCTCTGTACTTATATAGAACACCTCCTGCTCTCATGTCAGTGCTATTAGAAGAGCTGTGAATGCCCAGCTGATATGCTAACCACTGCTGTAGAACCACCCACAGCCTGTCCAGGGAGACACAGTATGCATGAACCTGAATCTGCTTTTGTCATAGTGAAACAGCATGGTGAGACAACCCCTTTAAGAGACAGTGGATGTCCTGCTTACCTCATCCACATGCAATGTTTCACAGCTTTTTCTGTAGCAGTATATGTACAGAGCAAATTAACAGTCACTATATGTGGGTAGGGTAAGCAGGATTCTCCTTTTCTCTTTTAGGATTTACTCTGCTTTTTAATAAAAATCCTGTTCCAAATCATAAAAAACAATATTTCACCGAGTTCAGCTTTTCTCACACTCTCTTATCCTGCTCTTAAATAGGGAAACAAAAATTCCCTATCTGTATGATATTAAGGAGTATCTTTGTCCCTGTTGACATAAAGCTTACAGACCATCATCTAACTACAGAACTATATGCTGATCTAGGGACGCAGATCTGCCATCACTAGAACAGTTAATTTCATAAAGGCCATTAGACCTTGAGACAAGGAAAGAAAAGCCTCTGCACTATTAAAAAAATATAACTCCTATCAGAATGCAAATGGAGGAACTTATAGTGTCCATCTTCTTCTTGTGTACACACCTATACAGTTCACGTTAACCTGTGAACGGTGAATACCTCCATGCAGTTAGAAGCTAGAAATATACAAGAGAAAACCCTTGACTTTATAATCCCAATGGAGGAGCTTCTAATACATTTTTCATAAGGTATTGCTCCGGGAGTTGTATGAGCAAAGATCGTCTTAGTAGATCAGCAGACTCTTGTTATGTGGCCTGTGACAAAGTTTAATGGTATAGCCTTCTCAGATGACTCATAGCTCAGATGTTCTCTGAGTCATATCTCTAAAACCATCATTGTCTACTTGCAGACCACCATCTACCTGCTGTAATTTCTATCAACCTGGAGGAAACCATTTCAACTTCACATCTCCAGTGACAGTAGAGCCTCTGACAATAAAATTTGATCTTGTGAACACAATGGTCTTCATTTACTAATGTAATTGCACCAGACACTTGTCTTAAAATGCAGCACATTTTTGGTACAGCATTTTGCAACCTGCCCAGACACATTTATTATGGGCTTAAAGGGTTTTTCTCACTACAGGCTTTTGCATTCATCTGAGCTTTTCCATTAGCTTAGATTTTCAAATGCAGGGGGAGCAGAGTGTATAAGGGTGTGTTATATGGATGGGGGGAGTAGATTGTATAAGGCTGTGTTATATGGGTGGGGGAGCGGAGGGTATGAGGAGGTGTTATATAGGTGCAGGGAGCAGAATGAATAAGGGTGGTTTATATGGGTGGGAGGAGCAGAGTGTATAAAGGTGTGTTATATGGGTGAGGAGAGCAGGAAGCAGAGTGTGTAAGGGTGTGTAATATGGGCAGGGAGAGCAGAGTGTATAAGGGTGGGGGAAGTAGAGTATATAAGGGGGTGTTATATGGGTGGATAAAGCAGATTGTATAAGGATGTGTTATATGGGTGGGTGAAGTGAATCTAGAAGCTAAAAAGACTCAGTAATTGACCATTAGAGCTATCACTGTGAGAGGAGCAGACACAAGCTCAGGCAGCCCGTTTCACACGGCTCAGAGGGAAGTTAGAACACAGCGCGCAGGGCAGTCAATCACAGCAGGCAGCCAATCACATCAAAGGGTGTGTGGTCCAACCAGAGGTTGAACCAAATGCACGCCGTCAATCACAGCAAAGGGGGCGAGGCCCGAACCCAGGCTGCAGAAGTATTTCTAGACACACACAGATTAGCTAATAGCTGCTATATTAAATGATTTAGGTAATACAAACCAATTTCAAACGTACTTATTTTTGCTGTCCAGATCGTTACAGATTCACCAATTTATCAAACAGCATGAGTCACTGTGAGAAATCTAGTGCATATTTAGACTGCCTGTATTAAGTTTACACTGTCTTACTTTAAGATAGTGACAGTAAATGAGGGCCTATGTTGTTTGCCTTTGAAGTACTTCTAATTCTTTAACCATATTCAATCCCAACTAATGCTCTCTTCGAATTAGAAAGAAGAGTTGAAAGTGTAGTCAGATGATGATGGAGACTCTGCGCTTTTTATGGTGTTCTGAAGAATATTTAAACTGCTTAAATTAAGGGGGATATCACAATTCCTACAGTGTCAAAATAATAATATCTTACGGAAAATATTTTCTTGCAGCTCTCAGGACACTTACATGAATCCATGAACATTTTAACGGGAGCGGAAGTTGGTACATACTGCTCAGCCCATATTAGACTTATAAGTGAATACTGAATGGCTCCGCTTCTTAATAAGATCATTCCTTAATTTTCATGACAAGTATAATAAACAAAGAGTAAAACACCAGAAGCGCACAAATGGCTACGCATTTCCAACCTTTTGAAGGTTCTTTATACAGTATCATATTAGACTTATGTGTTCTCTTACATGCTCTGCTGGAAACTCAACATCTATAACAAAACCAGGGCCGTATCTAGCCTAAATTGCACTCAGGGCAGGAAGAAGACATTTTCCCCACCTTTAACATGTTGCAACACACTGTGACACATTGCATCACCATCAACCAGTGCCTGATTATACAAAAAGCTATAACAAAGCATTCTAGACATAAAACTACTAAATAATAAGCAATTATCAAGCTACACTGCTACGCAAAAACAGATTTCTAAGGACAATATTACCAATAATCCCACTAAGACCGCATATCATCAACACATAGTGACTAAATAAAACTGCCACACCATGACCACATATCACCACCACATAGTGGCTGAATAATACACCATACCATTACTGAATATAAAGAGTGATGAGCGATTTGGCCAATAATCTGCTTCGAGTCGATTCCAGACTTGTGGAATCATTTCACCGATGTTCAATGCTCGATTGCGATTAATCTCTGATTCCCATTAAAGTCTATGGGAGAGAACACCGGGTTCATTTTTACACCCAAACAGGTGAGGTGAAGCTGGAATTAACATCCACAACAGTAAACTGGATACGTGGTATATCTTAGTAAAGACAATTAGGCTACAAGTGTCACAGAAAAAAAATTCACAGGCTAAAATAATTCATTCTCTTCAATGGCTAACCAAAAAGGACGGCGTAGCCACAGCAGGTACAGTGGTAGCAGCTGCAACGGGGCCCCTTTGACGCAAACATCAAATTGTTCTACAAATTATCTACGAACTGTGATCTTTTCGGACAGCTGACAATCATGGATAGAAATAGAAATTTTGGCTACAGAATATGGAGCAAATATGGTCTTTTCCAAAAACTGACAACCAGGAGTACAAATAGATTACACTCTATAGAGCAGTGATTTCTTATGAGAGATGAACGTGGCTGTTTATGATGCAGAAGTTCACCCCACAACACGGGGATATCCGGAACTCAGACTGTGGTAGCCGCTAGCAACGCAGAAATAAAATTGGGTGCTCTTTCACCGTGGATTGAGAGGACAAATATGAGTAATAAATGCAGACGTGCACCTCACAAGAAAGAGATACCCTGAACTCAAACTGTGGTGGCTGCTGGCAACGCAGAAATGAAATTTGGTGCTATTTCACAGTGATTTGAGAGGAGAAATATGTCTGATGAAGGCTCTGCTCCACCCCCCCTGAACCAGGCACGCCACCCCTCTCCCCCTGCAGCTGTGCTGTTCAGAGCACTGGAGCTGTTTCCAAATCTCTAACTAATACTAACTAGAATTCTGTAATCTTGCTGTACCTTAAGCTAACTACTCTATCAAGGATCCTTTTCAGTTGTAAAAACGCTGATAGACCATCTCTACTAGCTTTTAAAAAATCTGAGCAGAGCTATCCGTTCTGTTGGCTGTATAGAAGCTAATGGCGCCGATCAGGAAGTGCAGTGACAAAGATAAAACGAGGTCATGTGATTTCAGCAGCCAATGAAGATGGATTATAGTGCGGATAATAGTGCGAAGACGGACAATAGTGCGTACCTTTGTGCCCCACAATATGCCGTGTGAATATACCCATTTCATTTAGTTAGCTAAACAAACCCAATTGCAAGAGATAAGACTCAGCAGGGAGTTTCTCACGATGGTCCAACCGACCGCTTGGATAAACGAGATCAGAGAGAGCAGGTAGAAGTGGGTAGGAACCATTAGAAACTTGTGTACTCTAAGTTGAGATAAAATCTTTATCTCCTGTCCAAAATAAAATCAAAACAGCAATGTGTTTTGTAATAATGTTCATTTACCTTTCCCTACATGATAAAAGCCAAAGATTGTGGTGATAAAACCCCTTTAAAAGGAGTTTGTGTCCCCACAGGTGTTAACAGATGCATGAAGACGAAATTTCTCTGTCATTATCTGTGTTCATACTTTAATTGGCATATAAGGTCCATTGCTTGTACAGCTCCGATGGTGCTTTAGAGCATCTAATTAAAGATTAGATTAGCTTCTCAAATACGTCCCAGGAGCCTTCTTAATCTGATCCCCAAAACAAAAGCCCTAATTTACAGAGCTGTTTACTAGAGTTAAATACAGCTTTTTACTGTCCGGGGCAGAGACAGGACACCTGACTGACACTGCTGACCTGTTGTGATGACTCACTCTCTGTTTCTCATTGAACAAACAGCCCAGGGAGATTTGTTTACAGGTCAGTTACTGAGGGAACTGAAATAGCCAGGGAGGTAATAAATTCACTTGTATCTCTTTAGGGAAAACAGAGGACCAATGCAATATATTTGGAAAATGTCTTTATTTTGTGTTCCCTACAATTTGAAAGCTATTCTTTGTAGCGAGACAACCCCTTTAAGACAGTTTTGATAAATCAGACTTTGTGTGAACTACCAACAAGATGAGTATACCGGCAGCCTTGTGGCCGTTTTTAACTAGCTCCTCAGGGCTGACTAAATGGGGTTCCCCTTGTTCTTTTGATCATGTTCTTATCACTCTTGACCAGGGGCGTAGCTATAGGGGGCGCAGAGGTAGTGGTCGCTACCGAGCCCTGGTGCGTTAGGGAGCCCAAAGGCCCCTCTACCGCATAAGAAGATACCAGTATTATAAATGGCAAATGGAAGGTCAGGGCCCTTTTATAGATTTTGCACTGGGGCCCGGAGGCTTTAAGTTATGCCTCTGCGCTTAACAAGGTTTCATAGGGTTAAATAGCAGTGTTGTACTGGGGTGCCTGGGGCCCACCAGTAGAGTTGATTCTTAGGACCCATACTTCAGCTACTGTACATGATTGTACATGACTTTTTCACTCTGCCACTCTCTTGCTGCCTTTCTCCCTGAAAAGCAGCCCCAGCACATACTCAAGGGCCCCCCATGCCCCGGGCCCCAAAAGGGATTTTCACTACTCCTCTGGGTCCATCCAGGCTTGCTGAACAGTCAGAGTTGGATTTTCCTCCAATCCTGACTATTATAACTGGCTATCATTAGAAACACAAGACTTCTATACTGCGGTTAAATAAAACCCCTTTTTGATTGCCATAGAAATATGTGTTACTGGTCAAAAGAATTTAAAGGGATTATTGTGATTTTTAAAATTTATGGTTCATTAGATTGTTGGGTGTCCAACTCTTGGCATCCGGCAGATCAACTGCCTAAAAGGGCTGTAGCAATGTGGTGAATACTGTAGCTCCTTGGTTTGCATTGAATTTGACACTATTCATACTTACAGAGGACACAGTTACAACACCCAACCTACTTGCTATGAACAGTACAATACAGTGTTAAATTTTAATAGCCTATATTGGCCCTTAATGAAACTAATCAACACAATCATCATGACATGACATGTTAATTTACTTTAAGGCCATGTTCACACGGCTTATTCACGGCGGATTTGTGAGCCGGATTGCGCTCGCAAATCCGACGTGAATATGGGGCGGGGCCGGAGCGCGGTGGGGGCGCCGCTCCCCGGCCCCGTAGACAATGCATAATCTACGGCGCGTACGCACCGTAAATAATGTGCATGTCACTTTCTCCCCCCGCGGCGGATTCGCCGAGCGGGGAGGAGCGACGGAATCCACTGTTCTCTATGAGAGCAGTGGATTACCGTAATTACTCTGACGGATTGGCGCCGTACTGCAACGCAAATCCGACGCTGAGTACGGCGCCAATCCGCGGACAAATAAGCCATGTGAATGAGGCCTAAGAAAAAGTCCACAGGTTATATACAGCAGTATTAATGACCCCACCTGAACTCCCCACTGCTCTACTCAACTGAACTTAGATAACTATAGTCATCTAAATTCAATTCAGCAAAACCACAGGTGGTGTGAGTGTTATTCATTTGCACAAAAGAATGCTTTAAAATATGTGCAGCGATTTTGAAAGCTTTTTCTTCAGATTTTCAGCTGTTTTTTAACTAGTAAATTTAGAAAATGTTCCTGTAATGATATAGCACACTAGCCTTTTGGGCCCCACATTTTTGGGTACTATAGCCCACTGATGAATTTGTCGACGGCCAAAAGAAACGCGTCTGGGTGTTTTGGTTTATTACTTGTAGATTTCTGATTTCTTTTATATTTTTGGGAAAATAGGGATTCTAGTATTAGGAGTAGTGATGAACGATTACGTCGACTATCGTCATCGGGTCGATAGTCGATATCGGCAATTATCAAGATGATTTCTGATAGTCGATAATAGATCATCGCCGATGAACATTAAAGTCTATGGGAGAGGAACAATACCTTCATTCTTACACCCAAACAGGGTTGGAGAAGCCAGAATTAACATCAACAACAGTAAAATGGATACGTGCTACATCTTAGGCAACACACTTATAAAAGCCACAGAAAAAAAGTCACAGACCATTCACTATCCCTGTCTTGTACCACAGCATCACCCTTAAACCTGCATGACCCACTGATTAAAAAGTGCCAGAAGGCAGTATTATTTGAACCTTTCTTTTTAAATTTGAAGGGGACATTGATTACCCCTTGTCTTGGGCCAGCATGAACCCCAAACCTGCTGCCCCCAAGTTTAAAAAAATTCCCGGGAAAAAGGAGTCTTTAAACCCCCATTTTAGTTAAACCCGGGGCATTGACTATATCGGCCCTTTTCCCCCACAGTAGGACTTTAAAAACCTGTCTGACCCACAGAAAAAAAGGGGTGCCGGGAAAAAAAAGGAGTTTTTCAACCACCATTTTGTCGAACTGGACATAGACTATCCCTGTCCTGGGCCCCCCAGCTTGAGCCCCAAACCTGCATAAACCACAGATTTAAAAAAGTGCCGGTTTAAAGAAGTCATTAAAACCACCATTTTTTTTGAACTGGATGTAAAATAACGGGCCCTGAGCCACAGCATAAAGAAACCAAACCTGCAGGGCCCCAAACAGTTTTAAAAAAGTCCCGGGAAAAAAAGGGTCTTTAAAACCACCTTTTTGTTGAATTTGGACTTAGATTTATCCCTGTCGGGGCCCCAAAAGCATGAGCCCCCAAACCTGTCTGCCCACGGATTAAAAAGTCCCGGGAAAAAAGGGAGTCTTTAAACCACCATTTTAGTTAAAACTGGACTTTGGACTATACCTGCCCGGGGGTAACTACTTCTGTTTAAAAGTCTTCCTGTACCTCCCTTGTACAATTCAGGGGAAATTTTTGTGTCGCTATTTTGTACATGAAAGTTTTTTAGTAGTTTAATTCTGGGAAAAACACATTTTTAAAAATTGGAGGGAAAACCCACCCGCCCTTTTTTTTTCCCCTTTTTTTTTAATTTTTTAAAATTGGGGGTTTTTCTCACTACAGGGTTGCTAGCTATGTTAAGGATCTTCCCAAAAACAAAAATTTTGAAATTTGTGTCCATTAACAGTGCCCTACCTTTTCCTGTTTCTAACAGCCCCATCCCCTTAAAGCCACTTTGACAATTGGGGAAAAAACAATGTCGGGTTAAAGAAAAACATTTTTTTTAATGGGAAACCTGTAGTATAGTTTTCATTTCCCCACCCAAACATGCCCCCAAAATTCAAAACATGACCCTTGAGCCACTTTTGAAAATTTGGGGAAAAGAAAAAAGGGTCTTTTAGAAACAAAAAATTTTTTTTATAGTAGGCCCTTTGTAGAAATTGCTGATTTAAAACCCAGCTGACCAAAAAAAAATTTTTAAAAAAAAGGGACTTCTCAGCCACTTTTAAAAAATTTTGTGAGGGAGAAATGCCACTTAAAAGGGCCCATTTTTTTTCCCAAAAGGGGCCATGATTATAGCTGTATCTCACAGCAAAAATGACCCCAAAAAAAAAAATTTTTAAATATGGGCCCCTTTTTCAGCCACTATTAAAAATTTTTTGAGGGGGAAATTTTCCATTAGAAGCCACATTTCTGTTTCCCAAAAGGACCTTTATTTTTGCTGTATCTCCAGCAATGGGGCCCCCGAACCCCTTGACATGCGAAAAATTTTAAAAAATAAAGTTAGTTTAAATGGAATACGGTTTTGTCATGAAAACCTTGGTGTCTTCTGCCGTTCCAACCACAAAAACCCGTGTAAAGGGAAAGCAAAGGGAGTGGAAACCAAAGGACCACCGCAAAATGATGGGAAGCCTTACCGGGGGCGGGGAAACTAAGTAGAACCCGGGTTTTCCCGAGCCCGCCCCCAAAACCGGGGGTGGACTTGCGGCGGGGGAACTACCCGGTGTCCCACTGGGGTGACTTGGGTTGCCCGGGGGCAGCCAAGGGAAATGCCCTGGTACAGAATGTTTAGGCGGGGAGGCCCGGGGGAAATCGGGGACAGGCAGGGGGGTCAGGACAGGCGGCAATGGTTCGTGGGAAAGGGAAACGGAGCGTAGAGGTTTCCCGGGAACGGAAGTCAGACAACGAGGCCCCAAAAAGCTTTCTTTTAAAGGGGTGTACGGCACCTAAAGATCCGGGAAAGGGGGACCGGAAGGAAGGGGTTAAATAGGGTCACCTGCCCGCCTTAACCCCAAAAATGGGCCCTTTCTGGCCCTTTTAAAACCTCGAGAGCCGGCCGGGGCGGGGCCTAAGGCCGCGGGCGCCGCGACGCCCGGCCCCCGGCCCGGAGGGGCGGGGGGGGACTCAGGGAGCGGAAAGGGAAAGGGGGGAAAACCCGGGGCACGGGGCCCGCGGGCCACAGGGGCCGGGAGGGGAACCCCCGGGGGGGCCAGCACGAGTGGCCCGGGAAAAATCGTTGCGGGGGGCTGCGGAACCCCCCGTGACAGTACCCTCCCCCCAGGGCCCCCCCCCCTTTTTCTGGTTCGGAGGAAGGTCAACACGAGGAAACCCCGGGGCCAGGATTTATCCTTTTGGCTCCCAACGAAGAGGCATCCCCCCTCCAGAGGGAAAAGGGGTTCTCAGGATCAGGGCGTGAAGAATAGGTGCGGAAGCAAAGGCCGACTTTTTTCCGAGGGAAAGGGTCTTTCGGCCCCTGGTGGGGCCCAAATTTGGGGGGGGCCTTCTTCCCGGTGGGGGCCCCAATTTGGGGCCACCAGTGTAGAGAAGTGGGAAATAAAATGTCGTTTTTAATTTTGGGAAAGCCCAAAAAACGTTGTATGGTCGGGAAAATCCAAAAAGGGCGTGGGTTGCAAGGGTAGCGACAAACTTAGTGGGTTTCCCTTTGCAGGCCCGGGCGGAGGGCAATGTAAAACCCAGGAAAAGGGAGATTTGGGTTTGGGGGAAACCCCCACTTCTCTAACTTGGCGTACAGGCGGTTGCTGCGAAGGCGTTTCAGGCCCCAGGCCCCCTTGTAGAGGGTTGGAGGTCAGGGAAAAACAATGTCGTCCGATACACGAGGACCCCAAGTGTAGAGCAGGCCCCTAAAAGAGGGTTTTCGAACTCCTGAAAGCCGCGGGGGCATTGCAAGCCGATGGCTCACCAGATATTCAAATGCCCGTCCGGGTTTTGAACGCCGCTTCACTATCCCCTCACGGCCTGATGAGATTGATGCCCCGCAGGCCCTTTGGAAAAACCCTTGGCTCCTTGTAACGGTCAAAGAGTTCCTAATTATTTGGCGGGGGTACCGGTTTTTCACGGTATCTGGTTAAAGGCCCGGTAGTCGATGAGGACGGAGAGAACCTCTTCTTCTTACAAAAAAACCCCCGGCTCCGGGGGGTGATGAGGATTGCGTAAAAAGCCCTTTTGCAGGTTTCAGGGATTACACTTACGGCCCATTTTTTTTTGGTACCCCTGCCCCAACTGCTCGTTAACACTTAATTTTCTAATCAGCCAATCACAGGGCGGAACTCAGTGCATTTAGGCTGTAGACATGGTCAACAATCTCCTCAGTTCAAACCGACATCAGTTTTTGGGGAAAAAGGTATTTGAGTCCCTTTGAACGTGGAGGGTTGTTGGTCCCCAAAAGGGCTGGTCTGAGTATTTCAAAAAACTGCTGATTCCTGGGATTTTCCGCAAAAACCATCTCTAGGGTTTAAGAAAAGGTCCGAAAAAGAAAAAACATCCGTAGGGGCAGCTGTGGGCGGAAATGCCTTTTTGTGCCATGGTCAAAGGAGAAGGGGCAACTGGTTCGAGCGATAGAAAGGCAACAGTGACTCAAAAAGCCAAGTTTCCAACCAAAGGAGGCAGAAGGGGATCTCTGAAAGCACTACGCGAACTTTGAGGGGAGATGGGCTAGAGCAGCAAAGACCACACGGGGGCCATCCTTTTTGTAAAACAGGAAAAAAAGGGGTCAATTTCCCAAGCTCATCGAAATTTGGGCAGTAGAAGATTTGGAAAAAAAATTGCCTGGGCTGATGGTCTCTTTTTTGCTGCGACTTCGGGAGGGAGGGTCAGAATTTGGGGTCAAAAAACATGAAAGCATGGATCCATCTGCTTGTAAAGGTTCAGGCTGGGGGTGGTGGTGTATGGTGTGGGGGAATATTTTCTTTGGGACTCTTTTGGGGCCCCCTTTTACCAAAGAGCATCGTTGCAACGCCACCCTACCGGTTTTTGTTGTGACCATGTCCATCCCTTTATACCCCAAGTACCCAAAATTGAGGCTAATTTCAGAGGGTAATCCCATGTCAAAAGTGGAATCATTCAAAACTGGTTTCTTGAACATGACAATAGTTCCTGTACTCAAATGGCTTCCACAGTCACCCAAAACTCAATCCAATAGAGCCTTTTGGGATTGGTGGAACGGGGAGTTTTGCTCAGGATGTGCAGCCGACAAAAACTGCGGCAACTGTTGATGCCACATGTCATATGGACCCAAAAACTCTGAGGATGCTTCCGCCTTGTTTAATCTTGCCACGAAGAAATTTAGGGATTTTGAAGGCAAAAGGGGGTCCAAAACCCCTTAATAGCATGGTTACCTAATAAAGGGCCGGTGGTGTAGTCCCACTGGCCCGAGTTCCCTCTGGACAACGGGTAAACCTACTCCGAGGAGACTGGTCCCCGGGAAAGGGGAAAAGGGGGAATG